>JAULKR010103315.1:257-10450 GCA_032356305.1 Prasiola linearis | reverse complement strand
CGCTTTCGTTCACCACTACATCGTAGTGCGATGTCCGCCCTCGGATCACGCAGCCAAGTGCGACATAGCCGTCGAAATCAGATTGCCGATGCCGAAAGCGACGGCAAGCGATGTAATAAATTACGGCCTAGCCGACTATTCGAGAACGGAAGGTAGCAGATTTTCAAGAGTCAACTTCATGCCGAAAGTTTCAGGCGAAGCGACGATTGAACTCGAATGGGACGGCCCGGAAAGCATGAATCTTGCAGTATTCGAGTCGGATACCGGCATCAGACTCGCATCGGACACCAGCGAAAGTGCAAGTATCAAGCAAATCACGCTGAATCTCGACGCCGATACTCAATACCACGCTAACGCCTGGATCAATTCCGGAAAGGCAAACTGGGTGATGCGTCGAGTGCAAGTCGTGCCTGACCCTGACGCCGACATCAATAGCGCCAGGGATAGCGCACCCAGACCCAACATAGTGCTCATCAATACGGACGATCAGAGGGACGACACTCTTGATCGGCTTCCAGCTATCCAGAGGTACCTCAGCCAAAAAGGCGTTACATACACGAATGCCATCGTCCCTACGCCAAGCTGCTGCCCTTCTCGGGCCACGCTGCTTAGCGGAAGATACGTGCACAACAACGGCCAAGTCGGCCAACAAACAGAAAACCCGCAGATTCTTGAAAAAACCGTAAACAAATACCTTCAACAAGAAGGGTACTTTACTGGAACCGCCGGAAAGTATCTTCATTGGATAGACACCGATGAAGCACCAGCCCCATATTGGGATCGATGGACGAATATAAAAGGCGGCTTCTACGGCGTCAGCATGAACTTTGACGGCAAGGTCGTAAGGCCTGGTGGATATACCACAGACATCGTGTTCGAGCGCACCAAGGACTATTTGCGCGAGTTTGAGGCTCGGGACGACGACAAACCGTGGTTCGTTTACTTGGCACCTATGGCACCTCATTCACCGTACACCGCCGAACACGACCTACGCAATGAACCGGTTGCTCCATACTTGACCAATCCGGACTATCAAGAAACCGATGTCAGCGACAAACCCGGATTCATCCAGTACCGATCAATAGATGACGCAACTGCTCGAGACGTGTTCGAAAAACGCATTCGAAGCCTGTATTCGGTAGACAGAGAAGTCGAAGAGCTGGTCGAGTACCTCGAAGACAGCGGCGAGATCGACAACACGATGATCATATTCACATCCGACAATGGCTACTTGCTCGGCGAGCACCAGACGATAGGCAAGTTCACCCCGTGGCGTAAGTCCGTGCAGGTTCCGCTAGTCATAAGTTGGCCAGGCCGCATCGCCGAGAATGTAACCAACGATACCTTCGTGAGCCAGGTCGATATCAGCCGCACGATTCTCGAAGCGGCTGGGGTGGATACTTCAGGACTATCGCTCGATGGTCATAATATTTTCGATGAAACGCGCGATAGCTTTTACATGGAGTATTTTCGTGACCCCGCCTCCAACGGCGGCCGAATCGAATCCTGGGCTTCAATTCGAGCGCCGAGTTACCAGTACACGGAGTGGTACGACAAGGACGATGAAAGCGAAGTGAGCTTTCGTGAGTACTACGACATGGTCGCTGATCCGTTTCAGCTCGACAATCTGCTCGGCAATGCTGATACAACTGACGATCCCGATTATTCACAATTGTCTCATAGCCTGAACAGGCAGCGAACATGCGCCGGTGCTTATTGCAGGGCGGAGGCCGACTCTCAGCTCGTGATCTTCGTTCAACCTGCCGACCTCACGATCACCGAGGGCGAGGACGCCACTTTCACCGTGAACGCGACCGGCAGCGGAACTCTCGGCTATCAATGGGCTGCTGATGGCATCCCGCTTTCAGGCGAGACTTCCAGCTCGCTGACCGTGTTCGCGGCTACCTTGCTCGATGACGGAGTCGAGTATTCGGTCGAGATAAGCGACGACTTCGGAACGATCACCTCGGACGTTGCAATCCTCACTGTTCAAGAGGAATCGAACACGCTCCTGGTTTCCACGCAGCCCATGGACCTGGCCATCAGCGAAGGCGATGAGGCCTCTTTTGCGGTCGTCGCCTCCGGGGTCGGTACGCTCGGCTATCAGTGGTTTGTCAACGGCGATGCCGTCGCCGATGCAACGAAAGATATCCTTGTTGTCGGCCCCGCTTCCATGGCCGACGACGGGAACATCTACCGAGTCGAAATAACCGACGACAACGGCTCGATCAGTTCAGCCAGTGCAACTCTGGACGTAATTGAAACCGCCCTGCCGGCGGCCATTGTCAACATCGGGGAAGGCACTCTTGACCACGACAAGAATGCCGGGCCACGCTGGGTACGTCTCACCTTCGACTCTCTTGCAACTGCGGTGCACACCGTCAAGGTGTACTGGGATACCGATGCCGATGTGAGATTCAACGTGTTCGAATCGGACGGCACCCGCATCAGCTCGACTGTCCGGGGCACGAATCCTGGCGTCTGGAGTGGCGAACTCGGTGCGAACAAGCAGTACTACGTAGGGCTCTGGACTACCGGTGGGGTCGTCAACTACACCGCGAACGTCGAAGCGGCCGTGACGGTCTCGATGAAAAGTCAACCCGCCGACTTGATCGCAACCGAAGGAGACGACGCAACCTTTTCAATGATCGACACTGGTAGTGAAGCGCTCAATTATCAGCGGTCTGCCGACGGATCGGCTATCCCGAGCGAAACCGATAAACGGCTGACTGCCTACGCGGCCGCTCTCGACGAAGACGGGACCGAATCCCCTGTCGAAATGAGCAACGACTCTGAAGCGACCACCTCAAGCGTTGCAAGGCCTGCCGTAAACGAGAATTTGGTTCTCGGGCTTTTTTCGCAAGAGGCCGATACGTCGGCTTGGATGCTGGCCGGTCCAGCTCCCACTTTGGACTACGAAGCTGACGAGGATACCAAAGCCTGGGGCAACGTCCTCTTGCGGATCGGTGACCTTCTTTTGGTAGGTGGCGACTTCGAGGGAATCAAGCCGAATCGCAACGGCCCGGTGACGGACCGACCCTTTCTTGCAGCCATAGATGCCGTTTCGGGTCAGCCCGTATCGACATTCCGAATCCCATCCAAGATTGATGGCGTGGTTCGAGCTCTCGTACGCTCACCTGATGGCAATCAGGTGTATGTGGGCGGAGATTTTGGCATGCTGGCTCTGGATGCAAAAACCGGCTCGCTGGACTTCGAGGTAAGTGTAACTAGTGGTGAAAGTGAAGGGCGAGTTTTCGATATTGCGACGACCAACGATCGATTATATATCGGCGGTGACTTCGATAAAGTTGAAAATACTTTCCGAGCCAATATCGCACGGCTCTCGCTTGGCGGTGAACTCGACTTTTCATGGGGGCCGATCGTGTCACATGGGTTTGCGACTGGAGGATCCGCTCCCGTCCAGTCTTTGGCAGTCTCTCCTTCAGGCGATACCGTTTACGTCGGTGGCAACTTCCATTCCATAGACGATATTGCCGTATCGACCACGCCGCGGGCCAGAAGGATATCCATGCTGACACTCAACGCCTCGGATGGATCTGTCCGGCCAGAAAGGTTCAGCCCGGATGTCGATGACAGCACAAGGGATGTAACAGCTTATGATATTGAGGTTACTGATTTCTACGTTATTGTGGCATGGGGCGGCCCTAGCTTGTTGACTTTCCACTCTTTGGGTGGCGACCTGCTTCGACAATATGAAGGTGAGGGAGATGTACAAGCTCTCCAGGTTCTGGGCGATCACGTATTCGTTGGACATCATGGTGACTTTTTTGGCTCTTTGACGAATCCGATTCCGCCAGAGGCGGTGGAGAGTCTTGATCCTGAGATCATCCGGCCGTTCAAGCTTCACAGTTTTCGTATTGACGACCCGAGTTTCCTGCAGGAACAAGCATGGTCGATTGGTGGCCCCTCTGGAGTATGGGGTATCGCAGCCTCCGAAGATTCCATCTGGATCACCGGTCAGATATCGAGAGCTGGATCGAGCGATCGATTGGTAGATGGTCTAGCAAGATTCCCGGCCCTTGATTAAAAGCCATCTCAAAATCTCCGATGTGGGATTGACTGCCCACAGATGCCTGATTTGTCGAGGTTCTTCGATGGCCATCAACGAGCTGATCGAGGCGCAGTGGGAACGCCTTCTGCCGATCTTGCCCAGCGATCAACGCCCCGCCGGTCGTCCCGGTCGCCCGAGGGTGAGCAACCGGCAAGCTCGACAGACAGGACGTAGGCAAGCGCGCTCGAGGACGGCCGCTCTCGGACGGGGGTGTTCGGGCGAAGTTCTACCTCGACGCCGAGGTGATCGTGGCTCGCTACAAGGCGCTGGCGGACATCGAGCGGTGCTTTCGGGTCTTGAAGAGCGAGATCGAGATCGCCCCCGTCCACCATCGCCTGCCCGATCGGATCCGGGCGCACGCGAGCATCTGCTTTCTCGCGCTGGTGCTGCAGCGACTGATGCGGCGGATGCTCCGGGTGGCCGGCAGCGCGTTCTCCCCGGAACGGGCGATCGAGGTGCTCTCGCGCATCGAGCGCCATCGGATCACCCTTGACGGACAGGCGCACGAGGGCGTGACGACGCTGACGGCGGAGCAGCGCGAGTTGCTGGCGGCACTGAGGGCTTCGAGGCCGGTGCTGGCGTAGCGAAGAAAGAGCGTTGTAGTGGCAATTCTTGAAGGCGACTCGTTGCCGATCAATCACTTGCGCCGCCAACTGTCGCACTCCGGCGAGCAGGATGGCGGGCCATATGGCCATTCGTTCTTCGAACGCGCGAAACAGTACGCCGCGGAACATCGTTTCCTCGGTCATGCCTACCAGCAACGTGTTGAGGGCCACGAAGAACACGACGGTTCCAGGCGAAAGTCCGACGAGCAGAACCGTGCCGGCAAAGGCGACGAGATACAAGGCCGGAAACCACGTGACACGAAAGAGCGAGTGCGGTCGTACGAACCAGAGATCTTTTCAGCGGAAGATCGCGATGCTTGCAAGCAGCAGCGCGATCGCGACCAGGAACTGCCAGCCGATACCCGTGCGGACAAGCGGATCCAGGGACCCGTGTTCCCCGCCGAGCAGGAGCGAGCCGCCGCACGCCGTGATCGCGATCCAGAAAACGTAGATCACCAGGCTCACGAACAACCGGTTCGACGGGTTCTGCAGGGCGGGTTCCTCTATCGGGTGACAGCGCCGATCGCCCGTGGTCGAGTCTCATGCGGACTCGAGCCGGACGATATCGCACTCCATCACGATCGATCGCACCGAGGACCCGAAAACGTCTTCGGATCCGTGCTCCCTCTCCACGAAACCGAGCTCGCGATAAAACGCTCTGCCGCCGAGATTCAGTGCCTCCACGTCCCGCCCGGTATCGGGTCACACGCCATCGGGGAGCGTGACAGGGTGACTGCCGACTTCTCCGGTTCCCCGACCAGGCAGCTGTTTCCGGGAAGGGGTTGCGTCTCGTGCTCTGCGGTTGGCGGGAGTTCGTCCCGGCGGCGCGTCAGCGGGACGAGCGGTACCCGGCCGATCCGACGGGTCGTGGATCGAGCCGTCGGATCAGCTCACCTGAATCTCCACCGCCTTCTCGCCGCCCTGCGGCTTGGCGATCTCGAGCTCGAGAATACCGTCGGTGAAACGTGCCTTGACCTGCTTCGGATCGATCGTGCGCCCGAGCTGGATGCCGCGCACGAAGCGGCCCACGCGTCTCTCGTGCATAAGCCAGTGACCATCGTTGCGCTGCAGGCCACGGGCCTCGGCCGAGATGCTGATCATGCCGTCGCCGTAGCGCAGATCGATATCCTGCTTCGCGACTCCCGGCAGATCCACGAGCACGATAATGCTCTCCGGTGTTTCGTACACATCGACGGCCGGGGTGCGCGGGCTGCGCGCCGGACCCTGCGGGGCATCGTCGCCGAAGAGTCGCTCCAGTGCGCCGTCGTGATCGTCGGACGACAGCATCACGGTGCCGAACGGGGATGTGATGCGACGGGACATGGCTACTCCTCCGCTTCGGGCTGGGCATCGTCGACCGGTACGCTGACGATGTTGACGTCGGACGTGCGCTTGGGGAAGTCCTCCTGGAGCCAGCGGCGCAGCGAGAACACCATGAGCGTCAGCACCACCATCAGCGGCAGCGCGACCACCACCGAGGCGGACTGCAGCGCCTTGAGACTGTCGTCGCCCCCGGCGTACATCAGCGACAGCGACACCACCGCCAGCGCGATGGCCCAGAAGAAGCGGTGCCAGCGGGCCGGCTCCGCCGCCCCGCCGGAGTCCTTCGAGGCCACCGTCGACAAGGTATAGGCGGAGCTGTCCATCGTGGTCGCTCCGAAGATGAACGACAGCACCACGAACACGATCAGGAGCGGCACCCCGAACGGAATCGTGTTGTTGCCGATTTCCATGATGGTCGCGATGATCGCCTCCGGCGCCTTGTTGTCGGACGCCATCGCACTGAGATCGAGCGTTCCCTCGAGCTGGAAGAACATCCCGGCGTTGCCGAGGATGGCGAAGAAGACCCAGCAGCCCATCGAGCCGCCGACGACCTCGACGAGGATCAGTTCGCGGATGGTGCGGCCCTTCGAGATGCGCGCGACGAACAGGCCCATGAAAGGGGCGTAGGCGATCCACCAGGCCCAGTAGAAGATGGTCCACCACTCGGGGAAGGTGCCGTCCGCCGCCACGTAGGTCTTGCCGGCATTCTCCGCCTCGATGAAGTTCTCGGCCTTGCTGATCGGATCGACGTAGAAGCTCATCTCGACGAAGTTCTGCACCAGCAGTCCCACCGAATTGGTGAAGGTGTCGAGCAGGAAGATCGTCGGACCGAAGATGAAGGAGAAACCGAGCACGAACACGATCAGGTAGAGGTTGATGTCGGAGAGCACCTTGATGCCCTTCTCCAGTCCCGAGTACACGCTGAAGGCGAAGATGCCCGCCCAGATGGCAATCACGATGATGTCGAGCGTGAAGCTCCTCTCGACCCCGAAGAGCTCGGCGATGCCGGCCGACAGCATCGGCGTTCCGAGCCCGATGGAGGTGCCGACTCCTCCGATCAGGCCGAACATGAACAACACGTCGATCATCTTGCCGATCAGCCCGTTGGCATGGCGCTCGCCGATCACGCCCTCGCAGGCGGCCGACAGGCGCAGGACCGTCTTGCCCTTGTTCCAGTACAGATAGGCGAGTGGCAAGGTCGGGATGCAGTACACCGCCCAGGCGGTGAAGCCCCAGTGGAACAGCCCGTACATCGCCGCCCACTCGGTCGCCTCGGTGGACTTCGGCTCCAGACCGAACGGGGGGCCCGTGTAGTAGTATGCCCATTCGATCGTGCCCCAGTACAGCACGCTGGCACCGATGCCCGCGCAAAACAGCATCGCGACCCAGCTCGGCAGGGAGAATTCCGGTCGTGCATCCGGACCGCCGAAGCGGATGTCGCCGAAGCGACCGAACGCGAAGTAGGCGAGCACACCGAAGGCGGCTATCGTGAACCAGAGGTACGCCCATCCGAGTGTCTTGGTGGACCAGGACAGCGCGTTGTCGAGCACCGCCTTGCCTTCGGCCGGAAACAACACCAGCGGGGTCGAGAAGCAGACGACGACGATCAGCGCGGTCCAGAAGATGACCTTGTCGACCTTGGCGCTCTCCATCTGTTCCCTCCGGGTGCGGCGACGACGCGTGAATGGCAGCCGAGCGGCTGATTCGGATCCTTCCCTTCTTCAGAAACGTCCCGCCTTCGCCCCTTCGACGATCGATTGCGGCGCGGCGAACGCCGTGAACCGCGGCATGATGGCCTCGATGTTCGCGGCCCACCAGGACGAGTCGTAGCGCAGGGCGTTACCCGTGTTCCCGGGATCGGTCGGCAGCTGCGACGCCGTTTCGGGATCGACCAGTGCAGCAGAAGATTCCCGTGCCGGTCCGTAGGGAATGTACTCGGTCCAGTCGGCGAGCTTCTCGGTGCTGGTGGCGAACTCGATGAAGTCCAGCGCCTCGCGCTTTCGCCGACTGCCCTTGGGAATCGCGAACAGGTCGTACTCCCAGATCTGGCCGTCCCAGACGATCTCGATGTTCTGCTCGTCCACGGCCAGCGGACGGTGCAGACGTCCGTTCCACGCCATCGTCATCGCGACCGCCTCGTCGGCCAGCAGGCGCGCGGGTTCGGAGCCGGTATCCCACCACAGGATGTCCTGGCGCATCGGTTCGAGCACCGCGAAGGCACGATCGACGCCGTCGGGCGTGTCGAGCACGGCGTAGACCTCGTCCGTCGCGACGCCGTCCGCCATCAGGGCCCATTCGAGCAAGCCGCGCGGATCCCTGCGCACACCGCGCTTGCCGGGGAACGCATCGGTATCGAAGAAGTCCCCGAGGCTGTCCGGGGCATCACCGGCCATGCGGTCGCCGTCGAAGGCGTACACGGTCGCCCAGACGATGTTGCCGATGCCGCAGTCGTGCAAGGCGCCTTCGCGGAAATCCTCGCCCGCGGACGTGCCATCCGGGGAATCGGGCAGCATCGACGCGTCCAGCTTCTCGAGCAAGCCCTGCTCGCAGGCGAGGATCAGATCCGAGTACTCCATGTCGACGACATCCCAGGTGACGTTCGCCGCCTCGACCTGGCTTCGGATGTCATCGATTCCGCCGTTGTACTCGAGCATCTCGGCGTGCTTGCCGGTCTTCTCCTCCCACGGACGGAGCAGCGCGAGGATCTGGGCGCGCGCGGCGGTGCCGCCGAAGTTGACGAGCGTGAGGTCGGTGTGAGCGAGGGCGGGCGCGATCGTCACTGCCAGCAACGCGGCAGCGAGGCCGGCGAAAGTCGTCGGGCGACCGAGCATGACCTGACTCCTCGCTAATGCAATCCTGACACGCAGCTCGGAAGAGAAGCATGAGGCTTGGAGAAATTCAGTCTACTGCCGCCCCTGTCGAGGCGCAAGCCTCGTCGAACGAGCGCGCGGCCGGAGCCGAACGTCGGCAGGCGTCGGAGGGCACGCGGACATCCGGGTCGCTCTCGGGCCGCGAGCGCGTCGCCCCCGCGCACCCGACAAGCCTCCTGACACCCTCACCGGCTCGGACCAACCTTCCCCTTTACCTTCCGCCCCGGCGACGAGACGGACAGAGGTGGCGCAGGCGCCTCGGCTCTCGAGAAGGCGCCGGTGCCGCAATCGTCTCCCATGCGAAGCAGGAGGCCGGGAGGGCGCGTCGGAACGGTGGCCTGCCGCTTCGCCTCGTTCCCGACCACGCGGGACGTCTCGATCACGGCGACGTCGAGCAACTGCTCCTGCCCGACCTGACCGAGCGTCACCGGGCCGTCGACGCGACGCGGAACGCCTCGGCGACAGACCTTGCCTCCGCAGTCGGCGGAGAAAGCGCCGGGCCGATGGCCCGGTCCAATGCAGCCAGCGCTCGAAGAAGCGGGAGCTCCGGCCCGCGGGCGCTAGAATCCCCACTTCCGGGAGGCGGAAAGTCTACGCTCACGGTCGCAGGCACGTCCGATGACTCCGCGCCCGCTCGCCTCGCTCGTCGGACCCGCATCGGAGCCGGCCCGGCTCTCGTCCACACCGACAGGAAGATGGTCATGCTCGACGAGACCGAACCGCGATCGACGCAGGCGCCTCGGCGGGGGTTGTCGGAAGTCCTTCAGCACATCGACGTCGGCGAGGGCGAACGGGTGTCCGTCGGCGACGTCGTCGAAGCCCTGGGCGATCGGAGCTTCTCGCCCCTCATGGTCATCTTCGCGATGCCGAACGTGTTCCTGTTCATTCCCGGCTCGTCGGTGTTCACGGCTCTGCCGCTGGTGTTCCTCGCCGTGCAGATGATGTCCGGCCGCGAAGCGGTCTGGTTGCCGCGGATCGTGGCCGAGCGCTCGATCGAACGCACGACGTTCCGACGGATGGTCGGGGCGGTGCTGCCGCATCTGAGGCGGGTCGAACGCCTGACCAGATCGTGCCGGTGGCCGACCACCGAGCGACTGGCCGAGCGCCTGATCGGAGCCACCACGCTGCTCCTTGCGCTCACCCTGTTCGTGCCGATCCCGTTCGTCAACGGCTTGCCCGCGCTTTCGCTCATCATGCTCGCCCTGAGCCTGGCGAAGCGCGACGGCCGTTGGCTCGCCGGCGGGCTCGCGCTCGCGCTCGTCGGCACCGTCGTCGTTGCCGGCACGGTGTTCATCGGCTTCTCCGCGGCAACCGAGCTCTTGG
>JAULKR010103314.1:0-32880 GCA_032356305.1 Prasiola linearis | reverse complement strand
TTGTTGAGCTATTTCGAGTCTCTTTCTCGCTACGATAGCGTTGCAGCGGTGCTTCAGTCACTGCTTGTGATTGGCGCTTTAGGTACAGCACTCGTGTATCTAGCCAAACGATCTGGCAATCGCTCCTCGAATGTCTTTTTTGCCTTGCTTCTTAGCACCTTTGCGCTGAATATCACTAGTCTTGTACTTGAGCATCTTGGACTACCTGCCCGACAAGCACGCTTTCGGTATATACCACTCTGGTTTACATGGACGATAGGCCCAGCATGGTTTTATTACGTTAAATTCTCGTTGTTTCCAGCTTACCGCTTTCGGTGGACAGATTTAAAGCATTTTGTATTTCCGCTCTTACAAGTGATTTATTATGTCTTCAGTTTCGTGTTTAGTACTCACCATGATATCGATGATCGGCGCATATTCGGCATCAGGCATACTACCTTAGAGGAAGCAATATTCTTGTTAAGTGTAGGAGGTTATTTATTTGCTGGATATCGCTATTTACGGTTTCGTGCCAGAGCTATTGGGAACAATAATTTGCGGTGGGATTATTGGAAAGTTAAATTATTACGTAGATCACAACGTGTCATATTTGTATTGCTGAGTTTTAACTTCGTATTTGTGTTTTATAATTTTGCCCAGACTCAATTTGTTGGGACAAGTCTCTTGCACCTACGAAGTTTTTACGCATCTTCTTCACTGAGTTTCGGCCTAATATTGCTGTATCTGTTACGAGGAGTCGCGTATCGCCAACATTTTTATCCGCAAGTTCCGGCTAGGCTGCTTTCGCAAAAACACGCCACTATACCAGCACGCTTTAAGGAGCTTATTGAAACTCAACAAGGATTTAAAGATCCGGATCTACATAAAGTCCGTACAGCACGAGCGCTAGGAGTGGCGCCAGATGCCTTAGAGGCTTTGGCCATCCAGCGAGGTCATCGAAGTTGGTGGGACTATATCTGTAGGCTACGTTTTGCGGAGATTTCACGCTTACGCCAAAACGGGCTGAGCTTGAAGGTAGCGGCGTTGGAAGTGGGGTTTGGGAGCTTGAAGTGGGTGTTGAAGGTGTTTCGGGAGCGGTAAGTATGTGTTCGAGCTTCGCTCTATTTTTTGGACATGAAGATCACTAAGGGACACGATGGGCACTAAGGTTTGGGAGGGAGCTTCGCTCTTTTTTTTGGGTTTTATCGCGAAGTGCACGGAGGATCGCAGAGATCGCCGAGCTGAGTGTGCTTGTTGTAGGGCGTGGCTGAGTGGGATTGGAGCTTCGCTCTATTTAATAATTAAACGCAAAGACGCTAAGAACCGCTAAGGTTTCTAAGTGTGATTGAAGCGTTTGTTTAGTGGCGGGTGGCTATTTACGGACCCACAAAACATCGACGAATCTCTTTTCTTCAGCTAAATAAGTGTGGGCCGTATCGCAGTCGCTATCAGTTGCGAGTTGGTCTAATTCGCTTAGCAGGTATTTGCGGCTCACTTCAGTATGAATTACTTCACCAATATTGAACGTCCGATCAATATTTAGCGACGGTATTGTAATGCGCTGTTGTGAAGTTGGGTAGAGATAACTTCTCACTTCACCTGTTTCAGGATTGTAAAGCGCATAGAAACCCCAAGCATCGACATTAATCTTCGCACCTAATTCCTTACGCATGCGGTGCAAAAGATTGCGATTGAATTCAGCAGTTACACCTTTACCATCATCATAAGCTGCCCGTATTTGACGAGGATCTTTACGTAGATCGACCCCAATCATGAAGAGATCACCTGGATTAAGTGCTTGACAGACTTTAGCACAAAATGCGCGGGCCTGATCAAGCGAAAAATTACCAATGTTGCTGCCTAAGAAAAGCACTACGCGACGGATGTTCTGGCTTCCCGAAAAACTAGCTAGGGCTTCATCATAACTTGCGGCGATTGGGTCTACTTGTAAGTTGGGTATCTCGCTTGCTAGAGCTTCAGATAATTCGCTTAGTATATCCTTACTGATATCTACTGGTCGATAGGTTAAGGCTATATCTTGCTTGACGGCAGCTTTGAGTAGCAACTTCGTTTTTGCGCCATCACCAGCTCCTAATTCAATTAGCTCGAAAGGAATTTTCTTGCCAGTTGATTCAGTGCCGAATCTTGCTACAATCGCGTCTGCGTTGTGCCCGAGTATCTCTGCTTCAGCGCGTGTGAGGTAATACTCATCCAATTGCATGATTTGCTGAAACAACTTGCTGCCGCGTTCATCATAAATAAAGCGAGAAGAGAGGTACGCCTGCGTTGCGGCGAGACCTTGAGCTACGTGAATCGCGAAAGCTGATTGCGGCATATGATAAGGTAAAGTTTTGGGGTGGAGTGTTGTTCGTGAAGATTGGGTTTTAGTTGTTTTTTGGGGTATGAAGGTTTGGGGGGTCGTCGCTGCGCTCCTTTTTTTTTGGTCACGAAGGACACTATGGGGCACTAAGGACACAAAGGTTTGGGGGGTGGTCGCTGCGCTCCTTGTTTTTGGTTTATCGCCGAGTGCGCGGAGGATCGCAGAGATCGCCAAGCCTGAAAGGGGTTTTTTGTAGGGCGTGTGCTGAGTGTGATTGGTCGCTGCGCTCTCTTCTTTTGGGACACAAAGGACACTATGGGGCACTAAGAACACAAAGGTTTGGAATGAGCGTTTACTAGTCTACTTGTTCATGAGTCAGTCGCTTAGTGTTATAAAGCCTTCCTTAAACTAAGGGCCGTTGCAATCTGAACGGCTGTTAGCTGAATCACACTGGGTTATAATATGGCTGCCATGTAAGCATGATAGACTATGATTATGCTTAAATTAGCACCGTAGACTAAGTTTAGCAACCTACCAAAATTATAGCAAGCGCAGTGCTATCTGAGGCAAATAGAAGTGTTTAAGCATATCTCGATTTACTATATTGGCAAATGTAACAATTCTGTATAAGGTGTTAGTAAATTGGCCGATGGTACAGCGTCAGCTTTGGAGTGAGGATCGTACTTGCGGCGGCCACCTTTATCAACGGTGAAGTTGGCATAGAGATAAAGTTAGAAACGTTAGTTAGTGTGGCTACTCCACAATATGTAGATGCAGTTAGTCAATACTATCAAAAATAGTAGTAAGCTGCTCTACAAATGGTTCATAAGAAGGAATACCAAATATCGCGGCTCGGGAGCGAGGTTTCATCACGACAGATTTCATTCGGTCCGAGCAATAGTAATAGTCAAAAATTGTTTTATTGTAGTTAGTGCTACTGAAAATGGCAGCATATGCTACAGCCATGGTTCGAAGTGGTATTTTGGTTACCTCGGCAGCATATCTTGAAGCAAAATCAAAATCTTGCACGCCAACCTCATTAGGTGTTACGGAACTAAAATCAACCCTCCGGAGGAAATGTAATCCTGATAGATAACTACTACGCATAACCAAATATATTAAGAGATCATAACTTGCTAAATTTAGCATGGTATCTTCATTATTAGTGATACAGATCGAATCGGTTCTAGGAGCATTTAAAAAATCTACTAATAGCTCAGGGCGGTAGGATCCTACTAAATCTGATGATAAATCTGTAGACCAATTCTGCAAACTATCTATGCTGACTGAGTCTCTATCGAGCAGGTACTTGTGTATTTGATCAATCTTAAACGGATATGCTTTATCTAAAATTTTGGTCAACAGTTCATAATTAGTTGAATCATGCTGGCTTATATTCGGAAGAGATATACTATCACCTTCATAATTGACATATTGTTCCTGAATCTTTTGGTAATCATGTAGATCAGGAAGTATACGTTGTAGATCAAGTCGCCAATTATAGCGGCAATCCTGAATCTTGTTCTCCAAGACACTTTGTGCCCTATCTTGAGCGTATATAACATTGTGACATATTGGATAGACGAGACCACCAAGTAGACTTAATATTTCTGTTAACTCCCATGAGCCAACTAAGGGAAGTTGATGGCTCTGAGGATTTGTCCAATGCAAGGTCCCTGAATCTAAGCCAAATAGAATTGGTCTATACACAAAATCACTATCAGAAAATGAAACAGGCCTGGGAATAAATTCCGTATTACTGTCAGCAACCATTTTTGATTTAGAACCTTTACCACTCAAGCAAAAGTCATCGACCTCACTTAGTAAATCAAACGTTGTAAAAGTTGATCGCGTTTGTGTAAACGCAATAGGACAGTACAAAAAATATACGCATACTAAAACTGAGACGGTAAAGAATAGTTTACCCGAAATACTACTGCCCACTATGAAAAATTTTGCTCGTTTGAGTTCCAGTTTCGTTTGTGATGATATATATACCAGCGGCCAAAGAATGTAAACGCAAAAACTCATGTGGAGACTGACCAATTGATAGTTTCTGAATAAATTTACCATCTATTGAGTAAAGGTTTAAGCTCCCTTCCGTAGTCAATTGCAAAAGTTGACTTTGAGCATCTTGATTATTTGCAGAAAGCGCAATCGCACAACCGGTCGAGTCACAAACCAACAGTGTACTTTCGTTCGTAAAATTAGGGTCATGACTTATCGCTATAGGAATGTACTCAAGTGCTCCAATTATTGGTAGTTGAGAGTAAAGAGAATGAATATTTGCAGATTCTGAGTCTTTTAGAGTATATCTTTTCTCTGTTCCAACCTCTAAACTATAAATCACTTCACTATTAATGCAATCGCCGTTCTCTCCTGTATCGAATAAACATTCATCACGACCCCAAACTGCAAACATCGCTGTTCTATCCGGAAAATCATCTGGGTCAAGTAGTGGAAATTCTGCTTCAGTTACCCGTATTGTAGGCATGACTGAGACTGGCGACTCACAAGCCAGTCCTAGAGATGGCTTCGTAGGACTTAAATATCCACAGTACTCTATCGTAATAACTTCATCGTACATACAACTACTAGACTGAGTTTGTAGTGTATACATGCCAGGCGATAAATCCGTAAAGGTTGTTGTGTACGGCTGCGTTGAGAGAACGCGAGTTCCAGAAACAGGTCCTAATAGACTAACATAGAATGGAGGGGTGGCTAGACTCTGAATAGGATCTACTCGCATCGTTAATATACCACCTACGGAAGGTGTTGCTGGAGTACTTTGCCACTTCACTTCTTGCGCAGCTATGAAGCAAATGCCGGAAAGTAGTATGACGGACAATAATGCAAGCTTTAAAGACATCTTATTAATCATTTACATCAAAGTTTAGGTCTGGTGTGTGTCCTAAATACAGTCCGTTAGGGAATGATGACATAGGAGTGAGTAATGTAACAAAGAAGCCATCTAAATCCTCGAAATCAATAGATCCTGGAACAATGTTCAGAGAGAAAACTCTGTCGCCTTGCTCGAATTCTGTGTATTGATAAGTGTTGGTAAGAGTGTTAAATTCCACTAAGTTCTGACTAATATTTCCATTTATTTCCATCGTCCATATATCTTCAAACTTACTATATGCCAAGGCTATAGTTTTTGGAGCGACCAAAGCCTCTACGGTTGCGGCGCAATTGCCATTACCAATATTGACTAAAGGGTTAGCCACATTATATCTCAGTGGTAACGTAGCGTTTACACCAACACCTTCCGTTTGCTCTAACTCACCTATAAATGTAGGTAATCCGTTAAACCCACCAGCAGCTACTGTTCCTCCTGGAATAGCTCTTGTCTCAAAAGACGACAAACTACTCCATTGACTAGGCAATGAACAAGCAGATCCCGCAACAATATTACCAGACGGTTTAACATCGAAGTCAAATCTTACAAATTCATTAAAGTTTAGATATTTTCTATGAGCGATTTCGTTGGAATACGGATGAGAAAACGGAGCAACCAAAAACTTGTTAGTAGAGACTCTATCCCATGAATATATACGAGGTCCATATAAGGATTCATCGATATTATTTGTATCGTCATTTGGTAGATCATTATAATTTGGAAATTCTTCTATTCTTTTGTCTTGCGAGCTAAGACTCAGATTTCCATATACCCAGCTTTGTGAGGTTGTTGTATGATCTGCCTCTAGTTGCCTACTGATATCGACATAAAGTTCACAATCGCATGCACTATTCATTTCACTAAGTGAAACTTCCGGGTATATTTTGAATCTGTGTAAGATCCTAGACGACATAAATTTGTCTATCGATCTGCTATCATAACCAAAAGGCCCACGGATCGAAGGTTTATTCGAAGAACCATGTCCATAATAACTACCATCTGAAGCTCTAGCGTCTGGAATTAGGTTGCGTTCCACGTATCCTCGTAAGTTTGGCAATATGGACGGTACAGGAGTAGAAGTTCGGTTGTAATAAACCTCTTCGCGCTCAGCCCAAATAGACGTAATTGCGAACTCGAATAATGGAGTACTACTACCAGCCAATTCTATAGAAAATATACAGTCTCCTAAAGTTATGGATGGAGCGGAGGATTCAACATAAAGTATCTTTTCAGTTTGCCCATTTAGAAAAGGCACTCCCCATTTTGCAACGCCCATAGAACTCGGTATAATACTCAATTTGGACGACAGTCGCTTATCGGGTTCAGTATAATAAGAAACAGCTTCTCCAGTATTCTGTATAATTGATAACTGAGTGGCTGGGCCACCCCCGACTCGCGTAATAACTACTTTAGCTAGATCAACCTCGTTTCGACCAATTCCATTGGTTGTTGCTACAACAACATCATCTAAATAGTCCAGAACACCATCGCCGTCGGTATCATTTTATTTGCTACGACTATTGCTCCAACGGTTAACGTCGTACCATCGGTAACCTTTTTGCCACCGTTAACAGTGACACTTTGTCCTACCCAGTCTTGGTTTCCATGAAACAGTATCAATTCATACTCGTCATTCCCGCTATCACACGCTAAATCCGATCCGCCGTAAGTAATTGGAAGTGCTGAAACGCTTAGACAGAAATTAACGAGGAATAAGATAGAGGAGATGAACTTCATGGTGCCAATATACAACGCTATAACATATATTTTGCGTGAGATGACATTCTCAGAACTTTTGATCAATTGGTGCCTTGTCAAGCCTTGCTACAAGCGACTTCAAATTGGACCTTGAAATGCTGGACACACCCCAGTTTTACTACTATTTGGCTGGGCATGGGGCTTAACTATGCAGCTATATCAAAGGGCTGTGCAGTTACCAAGAGTTAGGATTCTGGTAATGACAAGGCTCAGTCACACTTTTTAGCAATTCCCTAGTAAGGTCTAGGCTGCGTATGTAGCCCTCGGACTCAATAACCACAATCTTTGGCCTATGAGCGTTTGCTAAAATTACTTGACGTTCGTGGAACGTTATTCTGATATTAGCCGACACCGACTATATTACTGCTGGATTAGCCTGACACGAGCTCAGTTGATGCGTAATGTACTTGACTCGTTTTACGCATATCAAGTCATCCATGTGGCCTGTACTCGTTGTACTGCTGGATACCTCGCAGTACGCCGGCTACCACTGGTCCTTTAGTTTTGTAGGTCTCAGCGTGGTGTTATACAATTTTGAGGTGTGCGTTTGTGGATTCTGCGAGTGGATTGTCGTAGGAGCTTTTGTCTTGAGTTGTACTGATTATAAATTTACTTCTTCATAGTATCCGCACGTAGTCTGAACATGTTTTATCGCAAAGCACCCGGAGGATCGCTGAGATCGCCGAGCTTGAAAGGGGACTTTTGTAGGGCGTGTGCTGAGGGTGATTGGTCGCTGCGCTCTTTTTGGGACACGAAGGACACTATAAGGCACAAAGAACACAAAGGTTTGGGGGGTGGTCGCTGCGCTCTTTTGTATAATTAAACGCAAAGGCGCGAAGAACCGCGAAGGCTCGCTATGTATGATTGGTTATGCGTTGAGGTAGCCGCTTCGCGGCGATACTGCTGGTAGACTTGGGATTTTTTAGGCGGTAGGCCGTCGGCGAAATCTAAGTGGGCAATCAGGGCGGTGTTTGACTGGCTCCGCCAGAGCCGCACATGCCTGACGGTCAACATCTAATGGCCTTCTGGCGGAGCCAGCCAAATGGGCCAATGATACCATAGGAATCACTTAAGCGGCAGCAATCCCCCACGCGGCAGCAGGTACGGCGCAGGTATCCCACAACTTTTCACTTTTCACTTTCCCGAATTTTTCACTCTTCAGCGCTCTTCAGCGCTATTCACCCTCACAACCCGCACCCCCGAATATTGCCACCGCTTATCGGCGTGAAAGAAATTGCGATAACTAGGCCTAGAATGTCCAGGACTAGTGGCTACGGAGGCTCCTCGAAGTACTTGCTGATTCACCATCCATTTGCCATTGTATTCGCCAAGTGCACCAGGCGCAGTTGCAAATCCAGGGTATGGGCCGTAGGCACTACTGGTCCACTCCCAAACTTGGCCCCACGCCAATTGCGCCTGCGCCGCCTCCCACTCAAACTCTGTCGGCAAGCGATGCCCACTCCATCGCGCATACGCATCCGCCTCGTAATAACTCAGGTGAGCAACGGGCGCGTTTAGGTCCAGCGGACGCAGGCCGGCCGACGTATACACTAGCCATTCACCGTCGCGCTGGTGCCAATGCAGTGGCGCTTTAAGTTGTAAGGTTTTGGCGAAAGCCCAGCCCTCACTCAACCACAAGTCCGTAGTATCGTAGCCGTCAGCTTGCATAAATTGGAGATATTCTCCCACCGTAACCGGCTGCGCGCAAATCTCATACGCTTCTAAAAATACACGATGCCGACCTAATTCATTGTCGAAGCAAAAGTCCTCGCCTTGGTGTCCGATCTCGTAGATATTAGCTGACATCGACACCCAATTTTGCACCGGTTTGGGAGTTGTCGCTTGCAGTAAAGGCAGCTGAGTAAATGCTGGGAACAGCGGATTATGCCCGAGGATATACTTGATGTCCGTCAGCAATAACTCTTGGTGCTGCTGCTCGTGATGCAAGCCTAGCGTCACCAGCGAAGCGAGATCTGGTAGGTGGCCCTTCTCGTCAATAAGTTGGTGCATCGCCGCATCAACTGCCCGGCGATACTTGTAAATTTCGGCTGTACTAGGCCGCGTCAAATTCCCACGTTGCGTACGCAAAATTCGCGGACCCGCAGCCTCGTAATAGCTGTTAAAAAGAAAGGCAAAAGCCTCGTTGTACACCTGGTATCCTGGCAAATGTTCACACAGCAAAAAGGTCTCAAAAAACCAAGTAGAATGAGCCAAATGCCACTTCGGCGGACTTACATCGGCCATGGGCTGGGGCACGTAATCTTCCGGCTGCAGCGTACTACATATTTGCTCACTTCTACTTCGTACCTCGTCAAAACGCACGGCGAGATTGCTGCCTGTTTTGGCGAAAGCCGCCATGCCTGAAGAAGATGCTGTAGTCATGATACGGAGCAATTTAAACGCTAGATGAGACAAGCTTTAACCCTTCAGACCACTTCACGGTTATTGCAAATATGGAACTTGCCGATAAGTGTCCGCTCGCCAAAACACTCGAAAAACCCGCTGATCTTCTTGATAGAATCAAGCACTTTGAGGCTTTTGAAGGTATAGCGTGCGAAGTGTTAGAATGGTTGATTCGACAGTCTGAGTACGTGTTTGTGCCCGCACATGCCGATCTATATTCAGCTGGAATGGCCGTCGATACCATGGATACCATCGTGCAGGGGCGCTACATTGTAAGCATAATGCGCGATGGCAAGCGCCGCGAAGTTGGGGTGTACCAAACAGGCTTCGTAACCGGTGTCCTGCCCTTTTCACGCATGACGCACGCCAGCGCTGTGCTGCACTGCACTGAGGATACTTATGTACTGCGCACCCACCGCAATTGCTTCACCGAAATGGTGAACGTGAGCTACGCCCTTGTAGAGCGACTTGTGGGACTGATGAGCAACCGAATACGAGAATTTGCTGACATCCGATCGCAAGATGAAAAGATGATTAGCCTCGGAAAATTATCGGCAGGACTTGCGCACGAACTCAATAATCCATCATCTGCGATTGTGCGCTCTGCTGAAGATTTGCACCGCGAAATTCACAAAACTCCAGAGAGCTTCAAGGAGATAATGTTGATGAAGATGCAGCCAGATCAGGTAGATAAAATCAACGTGATTTTATTTGCTCGGCTGCAAGAAATGCACCTCCCCGATCAGCGCTCGGCCATAGATAAACTTGAGCACACGGAAAGCCTCGAAGACTGGCTGGACGACAATGATATCTCGGTAGCCGAATCCGTCCTGGAGTCGCTGAGCCAAGCCCGATTTACTCCCACGGATCTGGATCATATCAACACCATCATGCAGCGCCAATCAATGCCGCAGCTGCTACAGTGGCTGGGTCAGAATATTTTGATTGAAGATCTAGTGGAAGAGATTCGCGAGAGTGCCGGGCGCATTAGCGAATTGGTGACTTCCGTCAAATCCTATACACACATGGATCGTGACGCAGGCCGCCAGCCGCTCGATGTGCATGATGGTTTGCGATCTACGCTTACGATGTTGAAGCATAAGTTCAAAGCCGAAAGTGTAAGCGTCACCGAAAACTTCCAGCCTGATTTGCCGCAGGTGCTTGGCGTGGGCGGCCAACTCAATCAAGTGTACACCAATCTGATTGACAATGCCATCGATGCCGCTGGCAAAGGCGGCACGGTAAATATTCGCACTTCGCAAAGAGGCGATTCCGTATGCGTGGAAATCGAGGATGATGGCCCCGGAGTACCGCCCGACCTACAGCAAAAAATATTTGAGCCGTTTTTTACGACCAAAGATGTGGGACAAGGCACGGGCATTGGCCTCGATATCACGCGTAAAATCCTAGCTAGGCTTAGTAGCGAAATTGAACTTGAATCGAAGCCAGGTCAAACCATTTTTAGGTTCTGTTTGCCAGTGGCGCCACAGAATTAAGCGACAAAGCGAAGTACAGATGAACTGGAGAAAATGGCTTTTTCGACTTGTTATATTACCCATTGCAGGTCTGCCCGAGACCTTGCGGTACAAACTTTCTGATGGTATTGCCTATGTTTTAAAAAGCCTCGTAAAGTATCGAAGGCGAGTCATCGAAGATAATTTAACAATCGCTTTTCCTCATAAATCAGCAGCAGAACGAGGCAAGATTCGAGATGACTTTTATACGCACTTTACTGATGTTGCACTCGAACAAACGTGGCTATTTAAGGCAACCAATGAGGAGCTATTGGAAAGAAGTCGAATGACCAATCCCGAAGTACTTGAACGTTTTGCGAAAGCGGGAAAGCCTGTAATGATAGGCTCGGCACATCACAACAATTATGAAATGGGGGCGGCATCATTAGCCATGCAAATGTCGATGCCAATTGCAGCCATTTACGCCCCACTGGCCAACGCCTACTTTGATGGCCGAGTACGTGAAACTCGTGGCAAATTTGGCTTACAACTCTGGCCTCGGGGCGATACGCCGCGACTTGCTGATGCCTGGCATGAAGCTGGTGGCGCATACGCGATTGGATTTGCCTTTGATCAAAGTCCGCACATAGGCAAACGCAAATGGTGGGTCCCATTTTTTGGACGCATGACGGCCGTATCGGGTGGCATCGAAGCGTACGCCAAAAAGTATGACGCGGCAGTCGCCTACATATCCATGAAGCGGCTGGCCCGTGGGCGATATGAGTATACCGTAGAAGTTATTAGCGAGAATGCACGCGACGAGCCACCTGGCTACATCTTAGCCAAGGTAAATAGCCGCCTGGAGGCCGTACTTCGCAATGATCCGGTGGGGTGGCTGTGGAGTCACCGAAGGTGGAAGCTCAATTTTAAAGAGCATTTGCGCGAAGACGATAGTGTGTATAATTCGTCAGAAACTGTACAGGCTTAGTATTTACAACATTAGCTGCGGCTAGTACTCAAGAAATGTGAAATGGCAAATTCAGAGAAAGATAAAAAGCCTGTACTACTCGCCGTTGATGACGATCCACAAGTGCTAGCAGCCATTCGTCGGGATTTGCGGAGTCACTACCGCGATGATTATCGGATTCTAGCCGTTGAGAGTGGCGAAGAAGCGCGCACGCTACTGGGCGAACTCAAACGACGTGGCGACAACGTTGCACTTATTCTCAGTGATCAGCGAATGCCTAACATGGTAGGTACTGAGTTGCTGTCGCAGGTGAAGCACATCTATCCACAAGCCAAGCGAATCTTGCTTACCGCTTATGCAGATATGAACGCGGCCGTGGATGCTATAAATCGGGCGGCCATTGATTATTACCTCACTAAGCCCTGGGATCCGCCCGAAGAAAGATTGTATCCGATACTCGACGATCACCTCGAAGATTGGCAACAAACTTACTTGCCTGAGCTGCGTGGACTTAAAGTTATTGGCTACCGCTACGATCCGTTGAGTCACGAACTCAAAGACTTTCTGGCCGGGAATCAAGTGCCGTATAACTGGATCGACATTAAGAATGATGAGCGTGGAGCCGAGCTAATCACGGCCTCTAAGCTTGAAAATCCGTCTTTCCCAGTAGTAGTATTTGAAAACCGCACGGTGTTGCAGCGTCCAAGTTTACGCGATGTGGCCGCTGAACTAGGCATGAATGTGGAGGCGGGCAAGGAAGTGTACGATGTGGCCATTATTGGTGCCGGACCTGCTGGCCTTGCGGCGGGCGTGTATGGTGGCAGCGAGGGGCTCAAGTCTGTACTTATCGAGCGTCGAGCTCCTGGTGGGCAGGCGGGTACGAGCTCGCGTATCGAAAATTATCTGGGCTTTCCGAGTGGGGTAAGTGGAGCGGATTTGAGTAGGCGCGCTATTAGTCAGGTGAAGCGCTTTGGCGTCGAACTGCTCGCACCCAAAGAGGTGAGCGAGATTGAAGATATGGGCACCGTTAAGCAGATAAAATTTAGCGATGGCAGCACGCTCCAAACGCGCTCGGTAGTGATTACCACAGGCGTGAGTTATCGCATGCTGCCGGCTATAGGTGCCGAGCGATTTAATGGGGCGGGCGTGTATTATGGTGCCGCAACTACAGAAGCGGCGGGCTGCGCAGACCAGCATGTAATTGTGGTAGGCGGCGGTAATTCTGCTGGACAGGGAGCAGTGTATCTGAGTCGATTCGCTCGAAAAGTGAGCATTTTTATTCGCCGACCGGACCTCACATCGTCAATGTCTAGTTATCTTATTGATCAGCTTGATGCCATCGACAACATAGAGGTTGTGCCCTTTCGGGATATCGCTGAAGTGATCGGAGAAACCTCCGTAGAAAGCGTGAATGTGAAGCGCCTAGATACACCCGATGAGGAGTGTTACAACGAGCCAGTTGATGCGATTTTTGTATTCATTGGTGCCAAGCCGCATACCGATTGGCTAGAATCTCTGGTGCCTATTGATGCGGGAGGTTTCGTGATGACGGGCCTCAACTTGCGTCAAAACAAGCAGTACCAGCGTCAGTGGAAATTAACCCGAGAGCCTTATCTTTTAGAGACGATGTGTCCCGGCATTTTTGCTGCTGGTGATGTACGCTCCGGTGCTATGAATCGAGTGGCTAGTGCAGTAGGCGAGGGAGCTATGGCCATTAAATTCGTGCATGAATATCTCGCTCAGGTATAGCCTAGGCAAGCTTAGTACGTGGGCAAAGAATACTACATTGTTGGTATGTATACCTGAATCCAAGTAGTTGGGCAAGCCTGCATTTTGTTTCTTCGCCCTACACTAGGGTTGGTGCTTAATTGCGCTAATTCACGCCTTGTAGCGGCACTATGAAAGCAATTCTCATTAGCATACTGCTCTTTGTGCCTTTCGCACTTGGAGCTAGGTACTACTTCGTATGTCTCACCCTCCAGTGGTGCGACCGCGAGAGTTTGGAGCTAAGTACAGGCGAGCCAATGGCGCTCGAATTGCCCAATGGAAGCCTTGCAACGCTGCGCTTGCCTAGCTATCAAAGTGGATCCGTGGCCACACCGCGCTCGCCGTATAGTCTAGCCACTTACGACACGCTGGCTGCGGTGCTCCAGCGCAATCCAGATGAGCTTTTACTTGTCACCGGACCTTATCGCCTCGATGAATCAACCCATGCGATGGGTCAGTTTCGCAACTTGGGTCTGGCGCGGGCAGCACAACTTGCTCGGGAGTTGCAACGGCGGGGTGTATCAGGCGAGCGACTCGAGCTTATTGGTAGACCCGTGAATGCTGGCGAACCGCTAATGCTTAAGCTGTCTCTGCAAAGCCGCGGACCTGAATTTACGCTGACAGCTATCCCAACTGAGGCTGAATTATTGGATAGCACGGCACTGCTCGGCTTGCGCTTTGAGGCTAACTCTACGGCGCTAACGCCTAATGAAGATTTTATTGCCTATGCACAAGAGTTGGTCGATGCACTTGCGGCGGATACCTCACTCAGGCTCACTTTGGTGGGTCATACCGATGATAGGGCTGCTCCCTGGCACAATGATTCTTTGGGCTATCACCGTGCACAGGCGGTAGCACACTACCTGTCGCACATTGGCTATACTAAGCCAATCGCAATTGAGACAAAAGGCGAGCGACAACCCATTGCTAACAATCAGACCACCGAAGGTCGCTACCTCAACCGGAGGGTAGAAGTACGTATCGATTAACGCTGTATTTATGGAACTCGCACAGCAATTTTTTGCAGGCTTAGATGGCCAGGCAAGCATTACCTTTTTTGCCTTTATGGTAGGAGCATTCCTGATCGGGCTGCTACCCGTGGGCATTAGCTATGGCTACCGCCTTCGTAACGCTGAGCGCAAATTGCAGAAATTTAAAGCGGGCTATCAGCAGGCCGCTCAGGAGCGCAGTATGCTTGCGGGCCAAGTGCAGCGCGAAGAAGATAAAAGCTTAGACTTTAGCACGCGCCTGCGCCAAGCCACTAGCGAGCGAGCACGCGCAGAGGCCGCATTAGCCAGGAAGCACCAGCAATTAGAGGAGGCTAAAGCCGAGACTGTCACCACGCAGTTATCGGTGCGCGATCGGGAAGATTATGTGGCTGGATTGCGCAATCGAATTGCTACGCTACAAGGTCAGGTGCAGGATTTAAAGTCTAGTTCGCGTCCACAAGCTCCTCAGATGGCTTTTGATTTGAATGCTGTAGCAAGTCTAAAAGCATCGCGAGCGCAGGTAAAATCGCTAGAGACTCGCGTCACGCAACTCACCGAAGATAATGAGCGCATGCGTAGGCAGTTGGCTGTGTAGCTTCGGGCTATGCGCAACAACATTTTTATTACAGGAGCTGCTGGTGGCTTTGGGGTAGCAGTAGCCCGCAAATTTTCAGCGGCAGGCTATTTCGTGGGTCTTTATGATATCGACGAGGATGCGGTGGCTCGCCTAGCGGCTTCTTTGGGTGGACCTGAACATGCCCATTATGCTAAGCTAGATGTCAGCAATATCGAGGAGGCTAAGTCGGTATGTTCAGCTTTCGCCAAAACAGCAGGTGGCATTCAAGTGCTTTTTAATAATGCTGGGATAATGCCGGTTGGCGAATTCGGTAAGCTCGATATCCAGACGGAGCGCAAGGTGATCGACATCAATTTCTTTGGTGTGATGAACGTGGCCTATGCGTGCCTGCCCTACATGCGCGAAACTGCCGGGGCACATATTATTAATGTAAGCTCGGCAAGCGCTATTCACGGAAATCCTGAATTGGTTGCCTACTCAGCTACTAAAAGAGCTGTGCTGAGTTTTAGCGAAAGCTTGGATATTAGCTTGCGGGGCAGTGGTATATCTGTGAGTGACATCTTGCCGATGTATGCAAAGACTAATTTAGTTACAGCTGTAGAGCATAGTTTGCGAAAGGATCCAAAACCTAAAATTACCGCTGAAGATATCGCCAATACTGTTTGGGAAGTGGTGAAGACTAAGCGTTTTAGAAGTTATGTAGGTATAGATACTAAGGTGTTTGCGAGATTGGGTTGGTTGCCGTATTGGGTAAGGAAATTGGCGGCTAGAAAGGTTATTGGGTGGTAGAGAGGCAATTATCAATTATCAATTTACAATGCACGGTGGTATTGCACGGTGGGATTGGGTGAAAGGTGAATTTAGATTTTTGACAATTGACCATTAGTGTGTAGGTATTATACTCGTGATCAGTATTGACAATTGACAATTGAAAATTGATAATTGTTTTCTTTAAGCTTTGCTTAAAGAAAACACACTTATCTCAGGTCTTACGTTGAATCTGATTTGGTGGAGGTGCCCGAGAGCTCGATTTATGTAGAGGGTGCGACCATCCTTTAAATCTACCTCGCCAGCGGCGTAGCGCTTATTTTTTACAGGTAGCAGTGGTGGCGGGAGGAAGGGCGGCTTTACCTGGCCGCCGTGGGTGTGGCCGGCTAGTATCCAGCCTTTGTATTCATTCCAAACGTAGAGATCGCAGACATCTGGGTTGTGACACAGCACTAAATTGGCAGCTTGAGGATCATGCTCCTGCAGTATTTGGGTGGGGGCAAAATTGCGGCCCCAGTAGTCATCCAGACCAATAATATTGAGCCCGGCAATATTATGGCTTTGATTGCTTAATACTTGAATGCCTGCATCTGTAAGTTCGGTAGTTACTTCGTCTGCCACGGATTGCTGCGACCAGTTTTCACCATAATCGTGGTTACCTAAGATAGCAACTGTACCCATCGTACCTTTGACAGCGTGTTTCAATACTTTTTGCAATTGGGAAAATTGCTGACCATCATCATAGGTGATATAATCTCCAGTATATACTACTATATCGGGTTTATAATGCTTGGCCTGCTCTAGCGATTGAATAAGATAATTATAGTCAAACCGCTCTCCAACGTGCATATCACTGATTTGCATGAGCTTCTTTCCGACCAATGCTTGTGGTAAATTAGCAATAGGCATATTAGTCTCCACAAATTCTAACCAGAAGGGCTCAATTTGCCAACTGTACAGGCCTGTAGCAGCTGCGGCACCAAATGATGTTAGTAGTGATCGGGTGAGAAATTTGCGTCGTGTAATTGGCGGTTGGTTGAATAATTGATTCCCGTACTAAAAGGACTGCTATTTACTGCTCTATTGTCCTTAACGACAAGTGACATCAGTTTCTGCTGTGACTCATCCCAGCAGCTGGGTTAGCACCAACTAATCTTTAATTTGAGGGCACCATGTTACATGGAGCCCTGCGCCGAAAGGTGTTGTTACAGCTTTTGTGTATGTTTAGGAGTTCGCGTTTGTTTGGCGAGACATCTGTTTCGCCAACTAAACCAATGTTCTCTACGTGTGCAAGGCAGCGCATACCTGAGAATGGGGGCTTGCAACTTGGCCTAATCTCACCCGCTGCACTTAAATCGGTCTTGAATGAGAAGCGCGTTACTCCTGTTGTGTCTAGGATTTTTTGGTTCTGTTTTGGCGCAAGCCGATGCCTTTTGGAGTGAATTGTCCGACGACTTGCCAGTGTCTAGAACCGAGCTCGCAGCCCTCTCGCCAGCAACCGAATACAAGGCTTTAACACTCGAAGAAGTAGCGCTAAAGGCTTACCTCAGCAACGTGCCCGAAGAAGGGAGCATCGGAGCGCAGACAAACAGAGCGGGATTTCCAATTCAACTCGCAGATGGGAAAGTAGAGCGCTTTCGCCTCACCTCGTACCGCATGATGGAACCTGCACTAGAGGCACAATTCCCAGAGTTCAAAACCTACTACGGCTATAGCGAAACAGATGCTACACGACGAATACGATTAGACTTGACGGCATCAGGCTTGAATGCTATGCTCTTTTTTCCTGAGGGTAATGCGTTTGTTCGACCTGTCAACATTGGCGCAGCAACTTACTACTTAAGCTATTTTGAACGAGACGTCCCGGCGCCAACCGAACCATTCGAATGTGGCACATCGGAACATTGGCCTATAGGTGATAAACTAATTGATGATAAGAATAATGATGACAACGCTCGTGCCGGAGACTGCCAATTAAGAACCTACAGGTTAGCAGTCGCAGTGACAGGTGAGTACGCCACACAAACATTAACGGCGAGTGGCAATGGTAACGCCTCAGATGATGCCATCGTAACATCTCATATTGTCACCAACATTAATCAAATTAATGGATGGTACGAACGCGACGCTACCGTTAGGCTTATCCTGATCGCAAACCTCACCGATATCTTTTATTACAACGGATCTACTGATCCGTATACCAATAGCAATTCGTCAACAATGCTAAATGAGAACAACAATAATCTTAATCTTGTAATAGGCGCCGCAAACTTTGATATTGGCCATGTATTAGGAAATGGGGGTGGCAGTAGTGGTGTGGCCCAACTCAGTGCTGTGTGTGGGTCTGGAAAAGGGCGAGGCGTGACCAAAGCCAGTGCAACTGGAATCACTCGTCCAAGATTTATTAAGGTTTGGGCCCATGAAATGGGTCATCAGTTTGGTGCTGGTCATACGCAAAACGAAAATTGCCAGCGATCAGGAGCGAGTGCTATGGAGCCCGGGGCGGGAACGACTATCATGAGCTACGCAACATCTAGTTGCGCCAATCAAATTCAAAACGTACCGGATTATTATTTTCATGCAGTCAGCATTCAACAGATTACGGCTCGTACTAACTCGACAAGCTGTGCTGCAATTTTGCCTAGTAGTAACTCACAGCCTACCGTATCTGCTGGTATAGATCATAGTGTGCCTAAGTCTACACCATTATTACTTAAAGCTGTAGCCTCCGACCCAGACAATGATCCGCTTACATATACCTGGGAGCAATATGATAACGAAGCAGCTGATGCTATTCCTCCGCTGCCGAGTAATGTATTCGGACCAAACTTTAGATCGCTGCCGCCCAGTACAGAGAGTAATCGATATTTGCCAAATCTAAATGCTGTAATCGCAGGAACTACACCAACTTGGGAAGTGCTGCCCGGTGTAGCAAGAGACATGACTTTTAGGGTGACCGTGCGCGATAACAGCACAAATAGCATCTCCTGTACCGCCGAAGATGATGTCACTATAACTACGGTAGCCAACGGCCCTTTTGTAGTGACTTCGCCCAATACGGCAACTGACGTTTGGTTCGAAACCGCTCAGGCAACTGTAACTTGGGATGTGGCGGGCACCAATGCAGCGCCAGTTTCTTGTGCAAATGTTGATATACTACTGAGCTACGATAGTGGGCAGACCTACACAACCACGCTAGCTACTAGTGTGCCCAATGTTGGTACCGCAGATATTACCGTGCCACAAGCGTTAAGTACTACGGCTAGAGTGATGATAAGATGTAGCGATAACATCTTTTACAACATTTCTCAAAGTGACTTTGAGATCCAGCCTTTCTCTGCTACCTACACACTTCAACTCGCACCGAACCAGTCTGCTATATGTCCTTCTGATCAAGTTTCAATTAACGTAAATACAACTTCAATCAACGG
Organism: Prasiola linearis; assembly: GCA_032356305.1. NCBI lineage: Eukaryota > Viridiplantae > Chlorophyta > Trebouxiophyceae > Prasiolales > Prasiolaceae > Prasiola > Prasiola linearis. The sequence goes on along the minus strand of JAULKR010103314.1, from coordinate 13,568 downwards.
ATTTAATTCTCCTATTTCTCTGTCTGTACTTAATCTTCCAGGAGCAGCAAGCGCTTCTTTTGCTACACAAAATGTAACTCCGGGTAATTCTACGGTACTTACACTTTCTAACACAAGTTCTATTACTCCCGCAACTTACAACCTTCTTGTGCGGGGTACAGGAGCTGGTATTGAGAGAGAAGAAGTTTATACACTTACAGTGCAAGATGATAATATAGTGCTGGCGCTCAATGAGCCCATTGATGGTGCCATAGATCTTAGCACGCGGCCTATCCTAAGTTGGAACGAGAATAGTGAAGTAACTATTTACCAATTGCAAATTGCTACCAATCCTTCTTTTTCTGCAGTGGTTGTAGATGTACTCACAGCTAATAATGAGGCTGAACCTCAAAATAATTTGCAAGATGTCACCACGTACTTTTGGCGAGTACGAGGTAGTGTGAGCCCTTGTGGCGTAATGCCTTGGTCTAATACTAATTCTTTTACTACCGCTCAATGTCTGCCGCCAGTCGCACAAAACACAAGTGTACCAATTCCTGCTAGTGGAACCCCGACTATAACTTCTGTGCTGAACATGACACAAATGGGTACTGTGCAGAATTTAAAAGTAACCAACATTAACGGTACACATACCTACATGTCCGACCTAGAAGTGCGGCTTATTGCACCGGGTGGCAGTCCAACAGTTGTACTCTGGAACCGGCTTTGTAGTAACAGCGATGATTTTAATCTTAGTCTCAGCGACGATGCCAGCACCGGAGTAAATAATGCTTCATGCAATCCACTTGGCGGCGGCGGTACTTTTAAACCAGTGGGCAGTCTCTCTAATTTTAATGGCCTTCCGATCGCAGGCGATTGGACGCTCCAAATCTCGGATGTCTTTGCCCAAGACGGCGGTTCACTTAATGGATGGTCGCTTGAGTTTTGTACCGAAGCCTCAGTCCCGCTGCCTGTCGAGCTTTATAGCTTTTCAGGTTGGCATGTGCAGGGCAACGGGAATCTACTCACTTGGACCACTGCCTCAGAAGTTAATAACGATAAATTTGTGGTGGAGTCATCTCGTGACGGTGTAGCCTTTCGGCAAAACGGAACACGCCTAGCTGGCAACAATCCTGATGAGCAGCAAGCTTATGATTACTTAGATCGTAGAGCGCTGCCCGGATTGACCTATTATCGCCTCCAGCAACTAGACTTTGATGGCACCTCTAGCTACAGCGATGTAATTGCAATTACCGCGCTCGGCGGTGCAAGTAGTGCCGACTTACAGGCATACTTCGACGGACAATCCTTGCAGCTCACTTCAGCAAGTATGCTTGAAGAAGTTGCGCTGATCGACATCGCCGGTCGTATCCTACAAACCTGGAGTGGGGTAGACCTACAGAATCAAACCTTGCAAATCAGTACTTACCTGGCGCAAGGAATTTATACCGTTCGGGCAAAGGATATTGGCGGGAAGGTGCAGGTGGTACGTGCGGCTAGGTTTTAGCGAAAGCTGAATCATCTTTAGGCACAGGCTTCTCTAGGCCAATGTGAAATAGTGCATCGCCTCTATTCACGACGGGCGCTGCATTTACGCAAAATACATGACCACCGATTTGAGCCTTTAGATCACGCTGGAAATCCCCAAAAGGATCACTTACGGTACCTAAGATTGAACCCTTCGCCGCAAATGTTCCGAGCTTTACAGACGGGTGCCACATCCCAGACGAAGGCGCGCGCACCCAGCGGGAAGATGTGATTTCGATCGGCTCAGCACATGGGGGCAGGTCCGAATCTATCATGTTAAGGTGAGCAAGTACGCGCTCTGCACCCTCAACACCAATCTGGATGGACTCCTTATCGAAGGCCATAGACATGCCGCCCTCAAAGATTAAAGCCACCTTGCCCGCCTGCATAAAAGCGTGACGAATAGACTTGGCAATCGGCTTGGAATGTACTACGAAAGGAGCCCCAAAAATGCGAGCTAAGGCCAGCGCATCTTCACTCTTTGTACTGCAACGCACCTGTGCCGAATTCACCCGCGAAGCCCCACCGGAGTGAAAGTCTAACACGTAATCTACGGTAGGTAATACCTGCGTGCGAAACAGGTAAGCAAATTGACTAGCCAGCGAACCCGTTTTAGATCCTGGGAACACTCGATTCAGATCGCGCCCATCTGGAAACTGCCTCGATAAATTTACAAACCCAAAGATGTTGAGCACCGGGATACAAATAATAGTACCTCGGGTAGGCTTATGGCCGCCTCCAAACACGATCCGCCGCACGATGTCAATGCCGTTGAGCTCATCGCCGTGCACACCGCCCATAAGCAGAACGGTAGGACCATCTTCCTCTGCACGCTCTACGAAAATGGGTGCCTGCACTGCATTTCTAGTATGCAGTGCAGCCACGTCGAGGTGTAAAGTGCGACTCGTGCCAGGAGTAATCTCCTGACCCAATACGCTAACTATTTTCTTTGACACCGCGCTCTACGTATTGAATGATAAGGCTGGCAATGTCTTTTTCGGTAGCAGCTTCGATACCCTCAAGGCCAGGTGATGAGTTGACCTCCAGTACCAACGGCCCGCTATCAGATTGGAGCATGTCTACGCCCGCAACGCCCAAGCCCATGGCCTTGGCTGAGATGATAGCAGTCTGCTCTTCTTGCTCGCTAAGCTTAATGAGTGCGGCGCTGCCTCCGCGGTGCAAATTGCTACGAAACTCGCCCTCTTTGCCCTGGCGCTTCATGGCACCCACGACTTTACCGTCGACTACAAAAGCACGCAGATCGGCACCGCCCGCTTCCTTGATAAATTCCTGGACGATAATGCGTGCTTCGAGACCATTAAAGGCTTCCATTACAGAGCTTGCAGCGTTAGGCGACTCTGCGAGTACAACGCCAAGACCCTGGGTGCCTTCAAGCAATTTGAGTACAACCGGTGTGCCGCCTACTTTCTCTACAATGTGATCTACATCGTTGGAGAAGTTAGAGAAAATCGTCTTTGGCAAGCCTACGCCTGCACGCGTGAGCAACTGCAAACTGCGCAACTTATCACGTGAGCGTACAAGGGCCTGTGATTCCACTGCCGTAAAAACTTTCATCATTTCAAACTGCCTCACTACGGCTGTACCATAGAAGGTCACCGATGCTCCGACGCGTGGAATTACCGCATCGATGTTCTCGAGATATTCACCGTTGTAGTAGATGCGCGGGCTTTTTTTGGCCAGCTCGATGCTACACTTGAGGTGATCGATAACGCGGACGTTGTGGCCTGCGGCTTTGCCTGCCTCAACGAGTCGCTTAGTGGAGTACAGCTTAGGCTGACGGGACAGGATGACGAGATTCATAGTAGTCAAATTAGTAAACGAGCAGCATTAGACAGTAAAAGCCCGACTGCTATTCGTTGTGATTTTCAAGTTGTTGAGAGGATGACTTTACGGTAAAAGAGAGATTGACTGCCGATGGGTCGACAATGAATCGCTTCATGAGCAAGCGTCGACCAATTAGCACAGGGAATCGCATTTCGCCGCGCTCTGAAAGTGAAAGTTCGATGGGGTAGTTGCGATCGTAAAGTCGAATACGTGTCTTGATGAGGTAGCGACTTTCAGATGATCCATTAGAGCTTTTGACCCGCTTGCTTCTGAAAGTTGTGAAGCTATACACCAGCCCATCATAATCGGCGTGCGTGGGGTCGAGCAAGGCAAACGATAAGGTGGGTACGCCACTCTTATCGCTCACATTAATGTTATGACAGTGAATTGCAGAGGTGTAGGCTCCGGTATCGATTTTAATGTCGATGTCGTTGAGGCCCAAATCGGGAAAGTCGGCTTTGTCACTGCGGCCGATAAGGCGTTTAGGCATGGCGCAAATGTAGCCGAGTTACTTGTTTGGTATGAATTTGCGGAAAATATATTAAGCGCTCGCACATCGACGATTGTGCAATGTTACAGAGGGTAAGCGGCCCCAATATCGAGGGCTGTAATTCAATAAGCACATCATGCAAAACAAGAAATTAGATGATACCCTAGAAATGTTGAAGGGTAAGTTGGACAAGGCAGCAGCTGGCACCGCCGCTAAAGCTATTGGCAAATGGGAAACCACTTTAGAAGATGCTGAATGGCGCGGAGCCAAGACCATTCACGAAGATCTCGGAAAGTTGCGCAGGCATCTTGAAGGTGACGATCTCGACGGTGGTAAAATTGGCGATCTGCTTGTCAGCATGGGCGAGTCTACCGTACGGGTAGCTGGTCACGAAGAGCAAAAAGGCATTGAGAAAGTGAAGCAATTAGGCGAAGCACTTATTTCAGCCGGAGAGAAGATGGGTTCGAAGCGTACCGCTAAGAAGTAATCTGTTTCTAGCTTCAAAGTAAAAGGGGTAAGATTGCACATTGCGATCTTACCCCTTTTGTATGTGATGTATGGCGACTTACGTCAAGTCTCCTTCGCAGTACTTTTTGAAATTATCCAAAATTGCTTGCCAACCTTCGTGTTGATCTTTATCTGCATTAGCATTCTCAGTCGCAAAATTTTCAACGACAGTAGTTTTGCCATTAGATTCTGAAAAATCAATATCAACCTGACGGCCATCGGTGATAGCGTAGGCTATGTGCTCTTGATCTTTGACTTCAGTGTATGTGCCAGTAAAATCAAACCCTGATGATCCGGTGCGCTGCTCCATACGTATAGAGAATTCACCACCTGGCTTTAGATCGTTCGTTGCGCTGGGGGCATGCCAACTCGGATCGGCGTAGTACCAATTGGTGACATGCTTGGGTTGGGTAAATTTGTTCCAGACCTCTTTGCGAGGTGCATTAATTTCGGTTCGGCAGGTTAGTTTGGACATGGGGATGCTTTTAGTTATTATTGCTGTATTGCGTAACAGAAAATAGATGGGTCAGTTCACTACGTATAGAATAGGAAAGAATCATTTTGTACGTATAAATAATTGAGCTTAACATGATATGTTGACGCATTAAAAATACTTAAGACGTTGTAAGTTAACCTATATATACCAAATACATTTCTATTCAATTTAAAGCCCTTCGATTTCCCGTCCTGCGGTACTGAGATCACTATTCTGATAGGCAGCGGTCCACAAATGGCAGAATGTGTAATTTTCACAGCGGTTTTTCAGCACCATAAAAAGCTATTAGTCAGTAAATTACGAACTCACATGGAGGCAAGTGTGCAAATTCCACATCAAATGTGGAATTTGCACATCCTATGCATATAGACCAATGTCAACTTAGGTCACGCATAGCCAAACATCCACTTAAGGCCAACGTGGTGGGTATTGGTCTGAGGGAGCTGCTAGCGGAGTTGGCTACATAGATGGACCCTCGTCGCAAGTATTAAATTCTACGCATTAGTGGCACTTATAGTGAGAACACACTATCTTTCACAAAATTCTGAAAGTTGTGAAAGTTGCATCTGACCTTATAGATCAAGAAGTCAAAACCGAGAAGCACTTTTGGCTTGGCGTCGTAGTTCTTGTCGCTCAACTCGTGCTTGCATCCGTAGTTGCCCTAGTCGGGTTTTCGCAATTAGGAGCCGCGCTATTTGTAGCAACTCCCCTGAGTGTTGGCGCGGTGGCGGGCTTCATTAATACCTGGAATCAAATGTGGAAGCTGCTCGGCGTGCTCCTGGCCGTACCCAGCATTATCCTCGTCTTCGTTGGGATAGAAGGTCTACTCTGCGTCGTAATGGCAGCTCCCATACTCGCCGTAATGCTCGCTGTAGGTTACGCCATCGGCACAGCTTTTAGAAGAGACCCGGTGACCCCTGCTGACCAAGATTCAACTCCTATTAATAAGGCCACGCTCATGTTTCCGTTTGCTATTTACTTAGTCAGTGCAAGCGCAGAGCAGTTTATTATTACCAGTTTTGAAGACAATCAGGCGACTACACAGCTTGTGGTTCCTTATCCTCAAGATCAAGTTTTTGCAGCGATAGCACACGTTGATACGGTTACAGCTCCTCTCACCTGGATGCATACCATCGGACTGCCAATTCCCTACGCTAGCCACGTAGACTCCCTCGCGGTAGGTGGGCTTCGCAATTGCTATCTATCAGCTGGTATTATCCGCGAGACCATCACGGAGCTCGATGCACCCTACACTTTAGCCATGGACATGAACGACGAATCGGTGGGCCGACCATGGCTGAAACTTGCTCACGATACCTACAACTTGGAGACTCTGGCCAATGGCGATACTCGCATTACGCACACGACAGATTTTACCAGCACCCTGCGGCCTCGCGCGTATTGGGCTTACATAGAGCGCCTCACCGTAAAAGCTCAACATCAAGTAGTATTTGATAACCTCGCCATCGATTTAAAAGCCCGGCAATGACTCCACGACTTAGCTCCTGGCTGGCCACTCATGCACCACATTGGCTTAAGCGGCCGCCATTCACTACCGCGCTAGACGCCAATCTCTGGCTAGTTACCCTCATTACGCGTCCGCGAGTCTTCAAGCAAATGATAGCGGTCCATCAGCGCCTACGGGCCATCACCGGGGTGTCGTGTGGTACGCATTTCTACGGCGGTATCAGTTATCTCCATGGCAAAAAGGAGTTTGCACACATGCACGGTGATGGAATCGTAGATGCTTACCTAGGCTCTAAACGCGCAACAGATGCGGTGAAGGCAGGACGTGCAGCCGCCCATCACGCTGAAGGCGGACCTGGTTGGGTTACCATGGATCTGCACAAGATACCAGTACAACAGGTGCTTAAAGTGATCCGGCCTAATCCTTTAGAATTGTGAAGCCACTTGCCAAAGCACTGATAATCAACGTATGGCAAGATTATAGCTAGTGTAATCTGTACAATGCTTGATTTTAAGACCTAGCAGTCTGCAAAGTTGAGCCAAAGCAGGCTTATTATGCACTACTTAAAGTATTCTATTTTCGGACTATTGTCTATTGTATGCTTGAGCTGCAATGATGATAATGAGCCCGTCACTCCACCTACCAACAGCAGTTCTATTGGGCAGGCAGCTATCGAGCAATCGGCTACGGCATCCCGGGCTTTTGCCTCAGCCTATAGTATTATCGAGCGCGAAGCTCTACAGCGTTATCTATTTGCTGGCGACGCTGATGTTGCGCGCGCTTCAGTCACTCCAAGTTGCGGGGTTGTACGTGTACAAACCTCGGCTAATAATACCTTCCCAGCTACCCTAAGCATTACCTACGATGAGCCTTGCCGCGATAATGCTGGCCGAACTTTGGCAGGCAACGTAGTCGCTACATTTAACGGTCCATATGGACAGCGAGATGCATCGATTGCCATCGCTTTTAACGACTTCTTTTTTGAAGGCAATAAGCTATCGGGTAACCTTCGGATCGTCCAGCTGAGCAAGGATGCCGAAGGCAACATGCGATTCAAAGCAGACTTAGTAGCAGGGACTCTCACCGATACAGACGGTACCAGGTTTACCCTCGATGAGTCCAGAACAGGTACTCAAATAGCAGGAGCGAGCACTACTTACCAAAGTGCTGGTATGCCTGGATTAATTGACGACGTCTGGCAGGAGAGCCGCATCGCGACCTTTACCAACTCAGAGGATCAGACCTTTGCCATTACCTCAACTGATGCGCTTACCCGCAAGGCAGATTGCACCTATTACGTAGCTGGTCGTATCAGAATGGTGAGTCCCGAATTGACTGGAGAAGCAGAGCTTGACTACGGTGATGGAGCTTGTGACAGATCAGCGATGATTTTTTACAACGGTGCATCCATTCAAGTTGAGCTTTAGGCCAAGGTAGAGCGGCTTATAAAGTGCCCTCAGCAAAGAAGTTAAGAAAATGCACCTCTTTTTCTTTCGCCTGTAATTCTTTCAGCTTTCGCAAAAACACAGGGTGATGCGGTTGGGCATCATGATTATCGATGTCTGCTTTGCTATTCCAGCATTCTATGCTTACAAAATGAGTTGAGTCTTTCTCTCGGCGTAGCATACTAAAAAATAGGTTGCCGCTATCCTTGCGACCATCGGCCACGTGCTGGGCGAAAAGAGATTCTGCCGCTGCGACACATTCTGGCTTGATGTTGAAATCCACGGTGAGCCATACACCAGATTTAGCTGCGATAGGTACTTGCATAGCTGGCGAATGTACCAGATAATTTTAAGCGGGTCTAACTATAAAAGTACGACAAAAAAAGGAACACACTTTAATAAGCGTGTTCCTTCTAAACTAATCTTTTCTTCTGGACCTATTTGACTTCGAACGTAATTTTTAAATTTACTCGATAGGCAGATACCTTTCCTTTATCATCAACTACTACGCTTTGCTCGTTTACATAAGCTGAGCGAATACCGTTTACGCTTTTGGCAGCACGCTTTACACCGCGTGCAGTTGCATCTTCCCAGCTGGTTTTAGATTCAGCGAGGACTTCAATTACTTTCATTACAGACATGGCAATATGCTTTGGTTGGCCGGAATCTAACGCTACTCTTGGTAAGAGACGAGTTTTGGCGAAAGCTGACCTATAAAATACCTGCATCGCGTCATGCTCCGAAGCGCGAAACCTGCTTCATGTATGCTGTGTAACCGCTAAACCGTGTTTGCAGCAGACCTTCTTCGTACTGCGCTTTGGCTCTGAAGAGCAAATACAACAGAACGGTAATCGCTAGTCGCCAAAAGCTTAGCGTACCCACGGTGAGGCCGATAGCAAAGACTAACAAAGCGGTATAAATGGGATGGCGCGATATGCCGTAAACGCCTCTCGTAACTAACTTAGCCTGAGCTTTGGGCGTAGGCCACGGCGTTAAATTTGAGCCTAATTGATACACGGCCAGACTGCCGAAGACTATGGCCGCCCCGCAGACGAGTATCGCTACTGCAACCGACCAGATCGGCACACCAGTACGAGAGGTTACCGGGTCGAAAATGAGTGCGAACAGCAATCCGAATTGCACTAATACGAACAGTAAATCGCGTCTTGGCGGAAGCCTCATATGCTTGCTGCTAACAGGTAGTCGCTAATAAGGCGTGCTCCCAAGCGCGCCGTCCGAGCATCTAAATCGTAATTGGGATTGCACTCTGCAACATCGAAGCCTATCACTTTGTGCGTCGCCACCAACTGACTAATCAGTTCGCGAACTTGTCGATAAGCGAGTCCGTCAACTCCTGGGGCACTCACGCCAGGACTAACATAACCAGGGAATCCATCTAAATCAACGGTAATGTATATTTTATCTACGCTTTCGCTAAAACAAAGTAATCTTTCGCTTGCCGACTCCAACTCGTCTAGGTAAATTAAATCGGCACCTTGTTGAGTTGCACTTGCTATAAGTTGACGCGTATTAGCTGCTCGCTGAACACCCACGCAAGCATATTTAAATGGCTGCTTAGTCTCAACGTTTAGAGCCTTAATAAGTGTAAGCGGCGTCCCCGAGGTAGGGCCGCTTAGGGCTAGCGGCCGCATATCTAAGTGTGCATCAAAATTTACAACACCTAACGTCTGAGCTTTAGTCGGAGCATCCGCTCGATGTAAGCCTAAGTAATGACCCGCCGCGAGATCATGTCCACCACCTAATACTACAGTTATATATCCTGCTTTGCGGGCGCGAGTAACTTCGTGGCTGAGTGCTAATAGCGTATCGTATAACTTTTCGCTGCGATGTTGCACATCGCCTAGATCAATTAAGCTAAGCGATTCGGGGAGTTGATTCACTTCTTTGCCAAGCCGATCGCGCAGCGCCGCAGGACCATCAGCAGCACCTGTCCGACCTAGATTGAGGCGTACGCCTTCATCGACGGCGTATCCAATTATCGCAATGCCTTTTGCGCCCGACGGCAGCGAGGGTAGGGTAGCCCCTGGGGCAATACCAACGATTTGCTGATACAGGTAGGCACTGGGCTCATCGGTGGCGCGACCGGAGTAAGACATGATCAAAGATTGTGAATGCTGATGGGTTGTAAGCTACCCATCTGCCAGGTGATCTCGCGATAGTCTGTACACGGCCAAACGCTTATATCGGCGCGTGCGCCAGCTTGTAAAGTGCCGCGATCTTGCAGGCCTAGTGCCTGTGCGGCGCGGGTGGTAAGGCCAGCCCAAACCTCTGCGTTACTTAGCTTTTGCGCCGAGGCAAGAATGCTAGCCTGTGCCAATAGCTGGCCCTGCGGCGCCGATCCAGGGTTCCAATCAGAAGCGATGGCGACTATGGCGCCAGCGTCAAGCAGTTTGCGCGCCGGTGTATAAGGTTCGCCGAGGCCAAGCGAAGCTCCTGGCAAAGCAACCGCGACGGTGGGATGGCTGGTTTTGGCGGAAGCCGCAAGCGCCTGAATGGACTCCGCGCCTGAATTTTCGAGGTGATCAGCGCTAAGCGCACCTAAATTGCAAGCCAGCGCTGCACCACCTTCTGTAAACTGATCGGCATGTAAGGTCAGCTGAAATCCTGCAGCCTTGGCAGCGCTCAGATAGCGTTCCAGTGAAGGCCCCCAGAAAGTACTCGGCTCAGCGAAAGCATCGATGCGTGGCAGCGGGTTTCCAGATTTCTTGAGGGCTGGCAATAGCTGTTCGGTAAGTACTTGCAGGTATGCTTCTGGGTTGCCTGCAAATTCTGGCGGGCAAACATGTGCAGCTAAGCAGGTAGCGACGAGGCTAATGTGGCTCCAACTTTTTGCTGCTTCGCCAATCAATTTAAGGTGTCGCAACTCTTCGTGCACGGTGAGCCCGTAGCCACTTTTGCACTCGGCGGTGGTGATGCCGCGAGCGCTAAGTTTGGCTAACCTTTCGGCAATGTTATCGCGAAGTTGCGCGTCACTGGCGGCACGCGTTTGTGCCACAGTGTACTTGATTCCTCCGCCAGATTCTGCCATTTCTAAGTAGGTGGCTCCCGCATTGCGAAGCGCATAATCCTGCGCCCGAGAGCCAGCCCAGCAAAGGTGCGTATGGCAATCAATGAGGCCAGGCATAGCTACGTGTCCTGCCGCAACTTCTACAACATCAGCTTGCGGGTGTGCTTTGCGGAGCTGCTCGAAAATGCCTACCGCCTTAATGATGCCACCACTATTTAGCTTGCCATCTACGAGAATGCCGCCTAGCTTAATAGGTGCTAGTAATTCATCGCGGATTGACCCACTTTTAGGCAGATCGGCTAAGGTAAGTAGTTGAGTAAAAGGTCCGTAGAGTTGCACACTGCAAGGTAGCGAAATACTTTATAGATGCTAATAAAATTAATAATTATCGATTTATATATTTACTACATAAATATCAACATGGCAACAGCCATTAGCACCATTCCAACATCTTCAATAATTGTTACTGTACTCATTGGTAAATTAAATCCTGTGCCAAGGCAGGCGCATTTTATGGTTCGCTTGTCCAAAACGCTTTGAATTACTCCAATTGCAGATATTCCGAGAATGACTATAGTAGCAATGTTAGTATAAAAAGGAGCAATATTCGTAAGATAAGATAAGCCCAAGCCCATCTCTATAAAAGGATATATATTGCCCCACCCAGACCAGCGCTTTGCGATAACGTCATACATTGCATAGCTTTCGCTAAAACCTGTTATATCAAGTAATTTAAATCCTGCAAATACAATGAAGAAGCCAGCCATAAAGTGACGCATGAACAGTAGTCCATCAAATGAAGAATTGAAGGGGGCTTGCGCCAAAACAGCTACTAACGCGATCAAACTTATAACGGTAAGTAAAGGACGATAAGTTTCTAGCCAGGAACGTTTTTCGTCTGCCTCCAAGACTATTCCAGGATTGAAAACTTGTTGCGCGGAAATTTGGTAGCGGTCTGTTAGGGCTCGCTGCAAATATTCAATGCTAACGGGTGTGATGGTCTGTAGGATAACAGAAGCGGTATCTTTATCTACCTGGGCATTGATCACCTCGGGCACATCTTCCAAAGCTGACTTAACGCGCGCCTCACAGCTGCCACAGGTCATGCCGGTGAGATTATAGGTGGTGCGGGTTAAATTTTGAGTAGCCGTCATAGCAATAACAACGTGCGAGCACGGGGGTATGGGTTTTGCCGAAAGGCGTAAAAGCTTATCAATTGTAGGGAAGAAGATCAAGACTAAGCTGTGAGCGAGGGGTAGGGTAGGTGGCGTATCTTGATTGCATGATTTATCACATGTCAATTGTCACACAAGGACGAAATCACAGTAGTAGAGATACACATCCTGGCAGAAAAACACTGTCCGGAGTGCAGCGTCGAATAGCAGCTCGCTTACTTTTAGACTTACAGAGTACGCTTACACCTGGATTTTCTTGTGTAGTTACAAAGGACGCAACAGGATGTCGAATTCGACAATCAGACAATCCTATTCTTAACTCCTCACACAGTAGCGAACTTCAAGCTGTTAAAATCGAAAATGGTTTAAGCTTGAGTCAGGCTATTCAAGATGGAATATTTAAGTTTGTAACTTATAATGTAAATTCATGCGCGATCATAAACTATGTGAATGAAGGACAGGTAAATATATACTACTATCGTGATTGTCTCGACTTAATACAGGATAGCGGAGCAGATTCAAGCAAGTCTCCTAACTTTCAGCGGGCCATTCTGTCTAAAGTAAATGAAGCTGCAGTAGGAGCGGCTGTATCGCAAGTTGTTTCGGATAACATCATTAAGCGTTCAGGAGGTACACTCCGCAGGATAGATGGACAGCTAATTCGTTTTACGATCGATGGAACTTTGATAGGTAAATAAAATGATATTAATTGAATGTAAATGAATAATAAAAATACTGGTATTATAGGCCTTTGTGGACCAAACGGATCTGGTAAGTCCACTGTTTATAAAGCGCTAGTTGCATCTGGCACTTTGCCGTCTTTACCTTAGGTTAATGCCGATGATCTTTTGCGATTATTTATCATTAATCCACAGATTTTGCTTGCCGAACTAGGGCTACCTGCTACCACCGCGCGCGAGTTTAATGAAGTAGTGGAGCAGCAGTCACTCTACAAAATGGTAGTGGAAGGCCAACGTGCGCTAGGTATAATAGCCACTGGCAATCCACCTCGTTTACTAATCGACACTTCTGTAAATAGTTATGAGGCAGCACTTGTAGCAGCTGCAATGCGTGCGTCATTCATAAGTAAGAAGAAATCTTTTGCTTTTGAAACTGTAATGTCTCATCCAAGCAAAGCGGAACTTTTTGAGGCTGCAAACCTTGCTGGTATGCCTACACAAATGATATTCGTCTGTACCGACAACGTAGAGCTTAACGTCGAAAGAGTTGCCAATCGAGTTCTTGAGGGAGGCCATGATGTACCCGAAGATAAGATCCGGTCTCGCTACAATTGTGCAATTGAATTACTTCCAGAAGTAGCATCAATTTGCAATGTTGTTACTCTAGTCGACACGAGTAAAGATAAATTTAGAGTAGTGGCTGTGAAAGAAGATGGCGTCTGGAATTTATATCCGCCTATCCCATCTTGGGCCGCAGCCGCTATAGTATGAGTCAGGGTTCGTCGCCTTACCAGCTTAGAACTTCGGCTTCTGCGTGAGTTATTCGTAATCGCACATTAAGCCATAACTTAATGGGCAGTGCTGAAGCTGCCTCCAGCGGCTGGATTCGTTGTGGTCTGGACTTCAATTTTAGTTAGGTTCTTGCGAC
>JAULKR010103203.1:0-10451 GCA_032356305.1 Prasiola linearis | reverse complement strand
CCCCCCTCCTTTCTCATCCAAAGAGGGAAAGAACGGGACAGACACCCCGCGGTCCAGCACAGCGGCATCGTCTTGCTCCAAGACACAGGCGACCACATCCACTGTGCGTCGCTGCACGACCCCCACCACCTCGCCTGTGGGGCCATCTTCGGGCCCTCCCAACCACGAGGGTCTCCTGCTCCTCATGCAGTCTTGTCTTTGCAACCATGACGGCGTGTTCTCCTGGAGCTCAGTCGATGAAGCCATGTCCTTGGATGGGAGCAGTGGTGGCGGGCACTTGCAAATGCCAATGAATCAGTCATTCACTCAGTCCATTGAATATAGTCGGTGTGGAGCTGACAGAAGGGACACGGGTTCGTTGCCCTGTGGTGCCTCATGGCAAGGCAACAGCTGTCGAACCGACTCATGTGGATCACTTGAGACCGGTGTGTCAACACCTTCAGCAGCCGGCGGTCAAACCTGCACCCCCTTCCCCTCCATCCTCATCACCAGCAAGCGCAGCATCCTCTGCCGCACAAGTCCGACCACAGTTCTTCTTGTGTTGCAGCAGCCAGCGCCTCCTCGCTCATCACATCCTTCCTTCGGGCCCTGTGGCGGCTCAGATGTGGTAGGGGTCCTTCGATCATCAGAGGGTGCAGCCGTACTTCATACATCATGCATCGGCAAGCGTCACGAGCAATGGTACGTAGCAATAACCGCATCGTTGGCATCGCAATGTCACCACTTCTCATGGTCAACTTTGGTGCCCAATTCTGACGTCGGGTCATTGTCGGCTGAAAGTGACCAGCGATCAGGAATGCGAATGTGCCCTTACATGGGACATGGTTGTCGTACACCTCAACCCGAGCCTCTACTGGGTTCCTTGACAAACCAATGGCTTCTCCAAAAATTAAAAACTACATAAATTCGACAATCCGATTTGGCTAGAGCTGCGCTTAATTAATTAGAGCTGCGAAAGGCAGAGACTGAGGTGCTGATCGATACCTCGAATACTCATCAACGCAGCCCATTGATTCTGCAGCTTTATCGGCTTAGAAAAGTACAACTTGCATGTATTGTGCAAATCCTCAATAATTCCAACGATTGACATCACATGGTATGGATGTCTTGGCCTCGGTCACAGTCGGAGTGTCTTGCTGGTCACCAGCTTCCGGCACAGTATCTTCAGCAAGCAACAGCAACAGCTGCTCACGGTGCACACAGATGATAGGAGCTCCAGTGCACAATACATGAAGCCTGGCATGTCATGGTATCTCCTAATGTCACATCCGACATCATCTGTTTTCAATTCCAGATTGTTTTGTCATGATTCGCAAAGAGTCGCTCGCGCACGTTGTCAGCAGCCGAACAGCCACAGTGTCGCCATGCAGTGTGCACGGTTGACATGCTGCTCCCTTGTTACGGCAATGACGACCGCCCAGGAGTGCCCCACCCGGACAACAGGCCGCCATGGACCTGAGACACAATCAGCTTCCCGAACCAGGACTTATGATGTACCCACAGACCACCCCATACTCCCTCATGACGTCATCTCTACACAGAGGCCTCTTGATCGCACCTCGGTAAAGCAATCCACCATGTTCCACTATCAACTAGCTCTTGGTGCTTTGCCCCATGTACACTCAGGAAAGCACGTGTCTTTGGGCCCCTTACAGCAAACACTCTTTGGTGATCTTGATGTACACTCAGCGATGCATGTCCGTTCATGGCATGGCTGCGCACCAAGGAAGATGTCGAGAAACTTCGGGGGCTCACCTCATGTCACGTCACGTCACGTCATGTCACGTCAGGTCATGTCACATGTGTTTCAATCATCGCATTTCGCAGGCAGATACACTCAAAGTGATTGATTGGTCCGTGAGCCTTTGTTGGTGGCGAGCCAGCTTCCTGAAAGATACAAACGTGCCTGTACAAGGGTGCCCGCCGCTAGGCCAGAAGCAATGACATCACTGGGTAGGTGTGCTGCGTAAGGCGTGTGACCATGCCTGCTGCTGGCTGCAATCCTACTGGCAAGCGCCCTCTCTTCAGCTGCAATCAGAGTTTCTGCCGGCTGGAGCACAGGCAGGCAGTGCGACCAGCAAGCCTGGAAGTACCCAGAGCGGGTCATGACGAGGAATCTCTGTGCTCAACAGCGCTGTTGACTGATCGGCTTCAGAGGTCACGTATAACTGTGAGTGGCATGACGTGGCCTCACATGCACGTACATCCCCATGAGACACCATTGACACATGACCATGTAGGTAGCCGATTCTTGCCACTGGTCTTTGTTGCCTTGGGCTGTCATCCAACCGCCAGGTCAAACAATTAATCCTTCCAGCAGCCTCAAACCTTATGACAGAAGCATCCACTTCGAGCACGAGTGTGCATCTGCATTCACACCACGCCGCCATTGATGCAACACTGTAGGAATAGCCTCTTAGCAGCTGTGCAGCATGACTACCGGAAGAGCAATCTCGGAGAACCTCGGCAAAGTAATGATCATTCATTCCTGCGGCTGATGAGAGCGTGCAGCCTTTTTTGTCCTCAAGCCTTTGCTTTCAACAAACGCATCGAACAGCTGCATCTGCTCCTGCTGCTGTCGCTGCCGTTGCAGCTGCTCCTGTCGTTCTTGCCAACACATCAGTCCCAGATCAATGCTGCTCAGACGCTTTAAATTCACCTACTATCATGATATCGATAACAGGCGAAAACCAGGCAGTGGCCTTCAACAAGGCTACAGGCTGTTGAGATCAAGGTAGCGATTGGCAAGCCTGCAGAGTCACTTCCTACAGCTGACCTTGTCGGTGACGGAGTCTTCGGCCTGCAGTGCATCTAACAAACTACTGGCGGTTCCACCGTGACGTTGCGAGAGATCAGCAGGAAGAGTAGCTGAGGGCTGATCCTCCCGGACAAGGCACGCTGTATCTTCTGTGACGGGCTCTCCCGGAAGCCTCGTGGTTCCAACCTAACAGATCGAGCTTCCACCGTCCCCTACCCGGGCTTCAAACTCTGTCGGGCTTTAAACTCTGTTGCGAAGGTGGCTGTGTGGTAGCCATGATGCTGATGATGATGATGGTCCTGTGGAGGCAAAGACTCCGAGCCCAAAAGGTCATTCAGCAATTGGTCGTCTTCCAATGACGCTGCCGACGCCTGTGGCTGCTCAACTGGCGCAGCTACTGTGGGGACAGCGACGGCAGGGGGGGACCTCATTCTCTGGGTGGACGACAAGGGCATCGCCAAAAGCTCTGGCGATGCTGACAGGCTCTCATCGTCTAGCAGCGCATTCAGCAGCTCGTCGCCATCATCGATGTATACAGCATCAGTCGAGGGCGGTGCAGCAGAGGGGCGCTTTGATGCTGCAGCCACTGAGGTGTCGGGCATCGAGGCAATCTCAGGGGCCCCCTCGGCCAGCAAGCTGCCAAAGATGTCTTCACCGTCACGACTTTCCTCATGTCGCCTCACATCAGCCACTCCACTGCCGCGTGATGGTGTCGTACCCCGCACCCCCCCTGTACAACTGTGCCACAGGCCTGGGCTCCTGCATGTCGGAGCTAGAGGCTCGCGTACCTCGGTGAGCGAGCGACAGCTGTCTGTGTTCAAGTGGCGGCTCGAGTGACGCCTACAGGCTGCACCGCTCCTGGGGTTGAGGTTGGGGTTTGCTGCGCGAGACTCAGCGGTCACTTGCTCTTCGACGGCATTTTGTTTTAAAAGTAGTGCATCCGATAACACCACAACCGGAACTCCCAGGTGCTCCCCTAGCCACACATTGGCTCATATGACGTCATCCTGGCAACCCCTGCCCCCGGACATCACAGTCGTCCGGTCATTTGTGTGCCCTCCGGACGAGATCTCCGAGAAGAGCTGACAGTACGTGTGCCAATGCTCGAGTGCTCACAGCCGAAGGAAAGATCAACTGCAGCAGCTCCGTACGTCTGACAAGCAGCTGCTGACGATGTGACTGTCTGACAGGTGACTGCTGCGGGCCTCACGGTCTAACAAACGAGGCAATACGATGGTGATCACGCCAATCAGACACAAGCAACGATGAATACCGCTTTTGTGCCGGCGGCTGCTATGATGGTAAGCGGACACTAACTCTGAGCCTGTTTCCTCATCAGACCTTTAGCTCAGGGATTGAGAATGGCTCCCTGGTATAATCTTACCTTTCACAAGGCGCCACGGCAGTGGGTGCGAAGTGACGGTCGTCCAGCAACGAGCAGTGTCGCTGTTCGTCTCGGTATATCGACCGCAGCCATGCTTTGTGTTTCCTGCTCATGTCTACTTGTGAACTGAGGCTACCTGTGAACTTGGGCATGCAGTGCATCACCTGGCCTATCACGCAGGCACTTGTGCTATTTGTGATGTTGCTTGGCACAGCCAGGTACTTACCTCAAGCTCTGTGTGCTCATATGTGTAGGCAGACAGACATGATGCGCACACACTAAAAGCTGTTGAGTGGGCATTCCAGAATAACTGCTACATTGATTGTCTGACATATGACGGCAGTGAGTCCGACGATGAGCAAAGGGGACAAAGTGACCCTCACTGCTGAAGTGTGCGCTAAAGGCTTCTATGCAATATTCCACCTATAATTGAATGACAGACCAGCTTCCTAACCAGTCATCACGATGAGGAGATGACAGTAGCTAGAGGTCATGAGGACAGGGATTTGCTGTCCGGCAGGCAGCACCTTACGAATCCATCCATTCTATGCTTACAAAATGTCGCTCTTTTTTACACATGTTACGGGCTGTTACGTTGTTGCCTTGACAATTATTCAACATCTTCGCCTGTCAAAGCAATGCCATCGATTATATACTAAGTGCTTGTGATAATTCTGGCCATCGAAGGTCATCACATGAGAAAGTCAAGATTTAACTTGGCGATCCTTTAGATTCCACCAACGCATATATTTCCTTTTGTGCTTCTCCATGCATATGTAGGCTGGTGATCTGGCCCTCTGTAATTTGTGTATGAACTCTGCAATTCCTTTTGGAATTCTGGTCGTAAAGTGTCCACTTTTGTAAATTTTGCTTCGAAAATGTTTTGATTAGCTTTACGAGAGAGAAAATTGTCGACGTGCTCGGTTTTCAACGGACATGAGCATGTACTTATAAGCCTTTTCTTCTGAAGTCATATATCCAGTACCCCAAGTCTTTTATTGCTTTCCGTACTGGCAATCATGACCTCCAAACACCTCGGGGAATGCCATGCATAATTGCCAGTCTCGTCGGATGGTGACACCGTATTTCGTGTACAACGGTACACCGGTGTGGTGGCCTATTCTTTCAACACGGTCAATCTTCTTTTAGTGTCGACAGCGCCTTGCCAACACCTGTTTTAAAATGGTTGACTTCTTGTGTTTGCAACAAAAGTAGTGCTGGATTCTTGGCAACCTATATTGTACTACCGACGTCACTTGGTTGGACACATGTTCATTCCAAATTGGACCTCGCAATCCTCGTTGTTCCAGCCCAGAAGTTTGCTCTTCTATACATCGGACCGACTAAACTCACAAAAGAGGCGAATGGCAATGCGAGAGATACCAATATAGAGCGCATTGCAGGTACTCCTCAAGACTGTTTAATTGCCTTCCACTCTAAAAACAAGGAATTTGCTTGGACGCGTTTGGGTGATATACAAGACAATACCAAGCAGCGCGCGATTGGTCTCGAACAGCGGCCCAAGCACGCCAAAGCACGCATTTCGATGTATTTGCCCCTGAGAGCTCCCCGGCGCTGATGTGGCAGCGGTTGGACGATAGTAGAAAGTCATCGCAAATCCCGTTGCTACTTGTACAAGAAAACAAGTAAATGTAATCCCTCCTAAACAGTAAAAAATATTTACATGTGGTGGAACATATTTACTGATTGAACAAGCCATTAGTAATCCCTCATCTTTCAATTAGTAATCGTCTCCAGCTGTCATCAAATAGGACTCATGCTGTTTCGCGTATGTACATGGCAACAACACGTTTTCCTGCCGCATGTGTCTCTTACTTTGGCATCAATAAAAATTTTCTTCCATCAACAAGCTGCAATTTGTACCGTGGCCCAACTGAACAGTGACAAGCTTCGTTAATCATGCTGAGCTTGAAAGCCGTACAGGTCACTGGAATGCCGAAGGTCAGCCTTACACTGTAGCTCTGTGCGCACATAGAGAGCATAGAGAGCATATAGAGCATTACATTGCCTGCAAAATATCAAAGCCGATGGATTGTGAGGCAAATCTGTGTACCAGGGTCATCATGATGTGATAAGAATTTGCGGAAACATACTGCGTGCGGCCTCTTAGTGGCTATCAAGACAAGTTATTGACACATTTTTAAATATTCGCAGTGTACCGCATTCCGGTGTGGTGTTAACACCACGAGGAAGACGAGGAAGGCCCTCCGGATCCGACTCTGTGTGGCCACCAGCGAGCAAAGCGCTATGGTAGATCCGCAAGACCCGGATAATGGTGGAGGCGGGGGTGGACCCTCCACCCCTGAAAAACGGGAGGCAGAGGTAAATAGCTATGCGATGCTACATAAGATTTTATAAAGTTGGCCTTTCCTCCGCTTCTTTGCCTTGGTAAGACGCCTTGCATAAGGCTGTATATTTAGCTAATTAAGGCTTAAGCCTGCGCCTTGGAGGGATCTTCATCTATCTTCCAATCGCAGGAACCATTCCGCAGAAACGGAGAAGGAGCCATCTCTTACATCTCTGGAGAGTTCACAAAGCTCAAGGGAGGTGGCACGTTCATCCTTGGCGCCCTGGCCATGCTCGTCACCGTGCTCCTCGGCAGCAAAGCTCTGAAGGTTGGGCTGAAGGTGAAGTCAGCTGACCCTCAAGAGACATATGTAAGCGAAGAATGCCTGACATCATCTGGTCGTATGTGGGCTGTACTTGATGGCCTTATACGTGTCCCTTCCTTTGCAGAGTGCCATCACTCTCGCTTGTGACCAGAATTTCGCTGGAGATTTCGCCTTGACGGTGCGATTGCATGATGGTGACACAGACTTGCCTCTTTCACTCTAAGTGTTGAAAATTTGTTTTCTGAATCGAACATTGCCGAGCTTGCAGCCTGCGAAGCTCACAAACGAACTCATCGAAGAGCTCAAAGATGACATCAAAGAGCTCAAAGATGACATCAAAGGTGACATCGAAGATCTCAAAAACGACACCGGAGAGAAGCACAAGCAACTAAAGGAGGCGGTGGAGGGTGCAGAGGCAAGTGCTGACATGGGCTTAAGCTTGAAGATCTCAGCTTTGTAGTCTATGCCGGGAACCCAACTAAATTGCATCGATGTGTTAAGAAGACTCTTTCGACGTTCTCATAATATCTTGCCACTAGCTTCGCAATTTGCAATGACTTTAATGCAGGTCAGATACCGGAATGTCGGAACTGCCGTCAAGGGCGTCGCGGTACTGATTCTGGGCATTTTCATAGGCCGCAAAGGGCGGTGACTTTAGATGGTTGCATGCCTGCTAGGTGATTCTCTATCCTATACTTCGCAGGCTAGTGTCCTTCGATCCATTCATAAATTGACGCCGGCATGTCCAAGATTCCGTTGAATGCTGGTTCATGTGATGTTGCATGAATTTGTGGCTCCTATCAGCCGTGAATGGGCTGCCGCATAAGAAAGCTTTGGCTAACTGCGATGCTTAGGTGGATAGTGTGATGATTTGTGAGACACATGGCGTGAAGGTCGGTTGGATGTTCGGTACCACATTGTACACGTGGAATCTTTTTGAGTCTGTTACACTGATGTTGCAAGCATTCATAACGTTCGAGAAAAATAATCCACACTTTTCGGGGCAATTTTATCAAGCAGTGCTGAAGGGGTCATTGCACTAGTGCTATTGATGGGATTTACTTGTACATTGACCTTTGTCCGATATTGGCCCTGCCAGCTGAGTTCAGGTTGCTCATTGCAAGGCGGTTTGAATCCCTCACACTCGGAGGACGACTTCGGCATACACAGCGACAATGGCGGCCTATCGAACAGCCGGTGAACCTCATCCTTCAACGGACGCACTTGATCGCAATGAGGCTGCAACAAAGGGCACATGAGCAAGTCCCGCGCATTTCTATCCCTTTTGCTCAGGGTTGCGATCATTACATGGCAACACACATTGAACTGCTTGTTTCAAGATCATCTGATGTATCTCACCAAGTCAACACAATACTCATTCGTTTAATAAATTAGTGATGATCACTTCGAGATGACTTGTTTCCTACTGCATGGACTAATCATTAGCTGATGTTGACCATCGGGCACCTCGAGCACCTCGGATTTTTGACTTCAAGAGCTATGAATGCGGAGGTGCTCATGAAGCCCTGATATCTGCCACCGACCTGATACATGATATATTTACTCTGAAGCTGGCTATACCACAGTCGAAGGTGATTCTCATCAGTCTAGTAGACAAGAACATCTAAGTAACACATATCACTACTAATCACTACTAATCTTAGCCCCATGTGACAATGTTGACAGACACGGTCGGACCGTGGTGCACTGCTTTCAACCTTAGAACCCTAGCGAGATTCATGAACACACGGCAAATCGTGGCATCCTGATCTAAAGGGCTAGACTTCATGAGCCCTATTCAATGTACACACAGTCGTCATAGCAAATCATTATATCAAAAGCCCCTCGTTCCACTTCCCTTCAGAGCGCATTAAGATGATAATTGAATTTTGAAGTGTAATAACAATAACTTTTAAGGGTTCGTTAATTTGCAGCCATATAGCCGATCACGTGAAACGCACCAATACTAGCTGTGAGCCACAAACTATGTCGGCCATACGAATGTATGAGCTGATCACGTCAGAAAAGTGTGTGCGCATCTGTAGACTAAACATATCTGACATGGCATATGATCTACTAGTATACTAGTAGTATCGGTTCTTAGAGAGAATTGAAAGGTCTGTGTAGCTCGACATCTTTGAGAAATTCACAAACTTTGTCAAAAGGTCCGAACAGTCTATTCAAAGAACAACCGAAATCCGTGAAAAATTCCGTGGACGACAGAATCCACAAATTCTGTCACACAGAATTCCGTTACTTCCATGGGCACCCCGGAAATTCACCCCACGATATCTGTGGCGACAGATTCTGTGGTGAATTTCCACGGAGTTACCACAGAATTCTGCCTCACGAAGAATTCCCACGGAATCTGTGACTACCATATTTCCGACGCAGAGTCTTGCTGCTACAGTAGCAACGTCCACGGTGCTAAGTGCAACTGATGTTTCAGAAACAAGCAATACTGAGAATTGGATGCCTCTCCACAGTGGAGACAACTGACAAAAGTTTCCAGCAAGAGCTGACAGGTCTACCTCCACAAGTGTACACCGAGCAGGTGTCGGCGATACAACCCCCCTCTTGGCTGATCCTAGACCCATGCATACACGTATGTACTTATTCTAGAAGAATCAAAAGAGGCTGACAGTACGGTCACCAATTCGTTGCAAAGAGGTTTGATAGAACAAAGTACGTCATCACGGTCATCCAGCATCATATCTGCTATTCGCAAAGATGGGCAACTTAGAGCATGCGTTGAATGTAAAAACTTTGAACGATCGCACTAATTAAAGTGGAGATCCACATGCAAATACTGCAGATTTGTATGACAAGCTGCGTGGTGCAAGGCACTTCTCTGCCATGGATTTCACAGCTGGCCACCACCAAATCACACTCAGTGAATCTGATAACTTATAGCTTGAAGCCAATTGGATTTTGCGAAAACAGCTTTCGCAATCCCTAAAGGCGAACGCACCTAGCACTTTCCAAGCCATGATGAATACTCTTTCTAGTAGGACATTGGCAGGTTTTAGTGCATTTTGCTACTTGGACGACATCATGAATTCAGCTGAAATGAAAAAGGATCACATAGCACACATTCACAAGGTCCTGACAAGACTCAAAGAACATAACAGCATACATCTAGTTCCGCAGTGCATGGTTTCAATTGAGCAATTTTCACTGTTTTCTCTGATGTGCTCTTGAACATATCTGCGCAGAAACTTTGAAGTTTGAAGCTACATCTGAGTTGACTTGTGCTTGAAGGCTCGTCCAATATAGGCAGGTCAATTGATGGGTCTGAATCTGGAGGATGTACCTCATCAGCAGTACTACTGTAGTACAGTGACTGCGAGAACCATGCATAGCCCTCAGGTTTGGAATGGTTTGGGACACAACCTGTGGCTGGAGCTGAAATTTCCCATCGACCGGTCCGTTAGTCAACAGCACTGCATCTGATGAACACAACGTGCAAACGAAGTTTTTGCCGGGGAGAATGGACACTGGTACCGTCGCCGATGCCCTCCTGAGCTAATCAGCAGACAAACGGATTTGAATCTCTCCCGAGTCTTCATGGCACTGCAGACACTCACCCAGGATGGAAGACCAAACGCTGGAAGACCATCACAGATTTTACTGAGGTCCGCCCCAAGCCAACATAGATTTGCAGTCACAGCTACAA
>JAULKR010103092.1:0-10453 GCA_032356305.1 Prasiola linearis | reverse complement strand
CCTCCCTCTTGCGCTCTCTCGCTCTCGCTCGCTCGCGCTCGCTCGCTTTCTCCCTCCCTCCCTCCCTCTTAGGCACAAGTGGCAGCTATGGTGGAACTACAAGTAGAGTTTCAATGCTTGCCCAAGTGAAGGTCTTGCCTCTTAAATTCCTCAGGCATTGTTGAAAGCAGCCACGTGGCAAGACCGCCTCACAGGACCATACACAGGATACTTCGCCACGTGGATGAGGGTGTCGCGACTTTGGGGTGAAACTCTGCCTTGCGATTGACCAGACCGCTTCACGTGACACAATCGAAAAGAGCTTTAAACCATTTGGATTGTGAACGTACTTACACTGCTAATCAAGGCTTCAATTAAATTGTGCATACACGGTTTCGAGCCCATCTAACACTCAGTCTTTCGAATTAAGGTGTCAAAGTAGTTGTGAGCTTGGTGACTTCGAAGTCCTGGTCATGCATGAAACAGTAGCTGTGGCAGAGACTCACCCGAAGCTGGCCACTTATATCCTTGGGGCAAAGGACCTAGTTCTTTGTTCTGGCCTCTGGAGGCTGAGCAGACTTGCCACTCGGATCCCTTAGGCAGTCTCCGAGCAAGCCCAAACCCTGAGGAGCCTCAGTGAGGCTGATCATTCCAACAAGGCCCATCTGAAACAACATCGATTTCTCAGACTTGCCGCCATGACAGGGTACCAACACTGCCAGGTCAACTCGACTAAGCAAATGGTGCAGCGACATGCCATCTCCTTGAAGAGCTTGCCTCTTTGTTGCGAAGATCGAAGACCACCAGGACACATGGGACAGTAATCGACATCGGATAGTTAGTATTGAGGCCACCCCATCAAGTACTCCTGCATTTGAGTTGAAGTTGACACATCAAGCTCTCCTACAGGTTGAAGTTGTTGAGGTGTCGCAACACCTACCTACTGCTTTGCTGCAACTATGTACCGTGCCTCTGCAGTCTGGCAGTTTCCGTTCTGCTGTCGATCCAGCAACATTATCAAGTGATTGCAGTCCTCGTTCTTTCCAATTCTTTCCAATACATACCTGGTGTTCAATCGGCCTGGCCGACTCAGTGTCAGACAGCCCAATCAGTCAGACATTTCGACAGCTGGCTGTGCGAGTGAGCAGCTTGCTGGGGGTTGCGACCAATAGGACATGGTTATAAGAACACAACAGTGAATGTGGCAAGGCTTCCAAACCGATACGCTATCTAGTTGCTTGCAGAAGCTGCGTCCTGTACAGCCCTTGTCGAGAATGGCCTGGTGTCAAGGAAACAATCCAACTTGGACTATACTTCTCAAACACATGGAAGTAAGTGTACCCAGGTCAAAGAAATGCTTTCGACGAGGTGATTGGCAACACGTGACCTACTTCGCATTCTTGCTGAGCAGCGCTGCCAAAAGAGGAGGTCTGCTTGAAGACCCTCGATCTGTATGGTCGGATTCAGATGTCGTGGGCAATGTGCGACTGATGAGGCGCTGTGCAAGTGGATGTACGATGATGTGTTGCCATGTGTTGGGCATCGTATACTATTATACCGCAACTTGATATGATACAATGGGCAACACATGGGCGATGGGCAACATAGGCGGTGTGTGACTGTCGTGGCTCTGCACAATGGTGTTGTGGTGACTCACGTGCCGAAGTAGTGAGGTGACCTCAGGGATGCACGTGGAGAAGCGGCAGCCACACGACAGCATCTGTCAGCCCTGTTCCAGCTGGCAACCCACTGCAGCGAAGCCAAGCTGATCGAGGCGGAGTTGCTGCTGGCGGAGAAGGACTACGGCGGTGTGACAGCCATCACAGGACAGGTGCTGCACCTCTCCGCCGCTGCTGCTGCTGCTGCTGCTGCTGCTGCTGCTGTGATGCCCCACAGGGCCATGCGTCTTCAAGTCGCAGTGACATTCGCGCCGAGCATCCCCCTGACCACACATCGTGCTCACCCTCGGGATGAGTCATCAATCATAGCTGATGACTGATGACAGGGGGTCCTAATGTCGGCTCCAAAACCGTTGCTCTCAGAGAGCTGGCTGCTGGCAGCTGCTGTACTGTTCCATAGTTGAGATGACAAGCGGTGCTTCAAGGCA
The DNA here is from genome assembly GCA_032356305.1 of Prasiola linearis. Taxonomy (NCBI): domain Eukaryota; kingdom Viridiplantae; phylum Chlorophyta; class Trebouxiophyceae; order Prasiolales; family Prasiolaceae; genus Prasiola; species Prasiola linearis. Next base: position 8,367 of record JAULKR010103092.1, on the reverse strand, counting down.
TACACAATGTACGAGTCCTCACATGATGACTGTCTCATGGCTTTGGAAGGGGAGCCTAGCAGGTGAGCGAGACCTTGACCATCGATCGAGTCCTTATTTGGCACCGTGATGGCACAACGAAGACAAAGCTGCATCGTCGAAGGACCGAAGAGCACCCCTTTCAACTTCTCTTTCTACTTCTTCACCTCTCGCAGATACGGCGGTCGCCTCTGCAAGTCAGGGCTGCATCATCAGAAGACCGAAGAACGATGTCTTCGATTCCTGTCTTCCTTTGACTGCCTCGGTTGTGGCGCCTGTCTCCGCAGGTTTTGAAGGCGGAGCCCTCCAACCGGGAGGCTCTTCTGACACGTAGTCGGGCATACTACATGATGGCCGACCTGGACATGGCGAAGCGCCACCTGGGAGAGATACTGTCAAAGATCGATCCTGACGATGGCCAAGCACTCTCAGAGTTCCGCAAAATCAAGAAGCTTACTAAGGCCCAAGCCCAGGTACCTCAGTCCACCTCACTGCAACCCCTTGGTATCTCGCTGGACTAGTGCTGCAAAGCATCCTCACAATTGACTGAGCCACCGAAAGGACGGTGCACGAAGCGAAGAGAGGAGACGAGCAGGCAAGAAAAGAGGAAGAATACGAAGAAGAGAGGATAGGAAAGGGGTGAATAGGAGAAGAAAGGAATGGAATGGAATGGAATGGAATGGAATCAAAAGGAATGGAATGGAATGGAATGGAATGGAATCAAAAGGAAAAGAAAAGAGAAGAAAGGAAAGGAAAGGAAAAGAACACAATGTAAAGCAGCGCTGTGGCATAGAAAGCGCTGTGAGCATGATGCGATGACGATGCGTTCCTTGGAGACTACCTTAATTGTAATGTCCGGAAATGACACTGCTTGTTGTCATTCAGGCTTGAGACTTGGCTGTGCTGCAAGTATCTGTGCAGTACTTAGTACAATCGTACAGCTAGATTGTACACTTCTGAATGCAGTAGTTTAGTATCTCCACATAATGTTACTACACAGATAAGCGCATGTGGACAGCTTCAGCAATTTAAAGGAATACCAGGTTCGCGCATATCTTTGCGATTGCTCCAGGAATCGCGTCATGGACTGTCATGGTGCTACTGCTACCTTAAACTCGCTATTGAGAGCATCTTTGACGATCATTTCTGCATAGTAAGAATGGGGATTACTTCTCGCTGCCCTACACCCACCCCCCCCCTCCCCCTCCTGCTGCTGGTTATATACTGCCGGTTGTTCGAGACTGATGGCAAGGAGCTGTCGGGTGCTCCAGGGTGCCGCAGCAATGAAGCGGCGGCAATACAGGGAAGCCCAGCAGCTGTACGTCGAGGCGCTGTGGTTCGACGAGGCTGCGGAGGCCGTCAACGCGGGCCTGTGGCTGGGCAACTGCAAGGCTGCCTTGGCAGGTGGCATGTACGAAGAGGCGCTCACAGCGGCACAGAGCCTCCGGTCCATCCGACCGGACGAAGCCGAACCCAGAGTACTTCTCGTCAAAGGTGCGTGTCATGGCCGTTCAGTATATACTCTTCCGGCTTACTGTGCACCCTTGAGGTATGCGTCTGCGGCCTGAGTTACCGGAAGCACAAATACCAGACAAGGTTTTCGTACTCACAGTCTACTTGGGCAACTTCGAGCCGTCATGCACAATGCCCTCCTGTAGCTTCATGAGGGAAGGCTCTACAGGGCATGATGTGAAGAGCTGATGTCATAGACTGGTTTCATCTGTACACGATCTTCAGGGAAGACTGTCTGAAGAGACGTCGGTTCAAGTTCATTCTTAGGTATCAGAAAAGGTGCAGGTGGGGCCTTCCATGGCATCGGGTAGCCACGTATGCAATGGAAGCTGCGCAGCCACTGCATGATGTATCTCCTGCCCGGTGGCACCTTTTGAGGGGACAACATATCATGTCGTTGTCTGGCCTTGGTAAAGCTCCACCGAAATTTGACTGGGCGAATGACCTGTAGGACGGCCGCTAAGTATTGAACACCTTGTAAACTGAGTCGTAGGTAAGCAAGCTTTTGAGGGCATGATTATCCGTTGTCTGCACCGAACCCAGCAGTTCTTCCTTTGTGCATGGTGCGTGGCCACCAATAAGCATGACCAAGAGCATATCCCTTGCATAGGAATCCTGCACAGGAATCCTGTCAAGCACACTATTCAATATTTAATTCCAACGAAGGTGTTCGAGAGGTAGTCAAAATGTTCAAAAGTCTGTATTGCTCCGGTCAGATCACAAGCCCGTCTCTTTGGACATCTGAAGCTTCGCTTTACCTGTGTAAACACAATCAGCTTGAAAGCCTTTGAGTGACCGATCCAAATGACACCGATGAAGGTGTCTCCTGTGACAGTGTCCGCTTGCACCCGAACATCGTGCGTCACGAGATTCCTAACACAGCTGCTGTCTGCAGTGCTACTCATGGGCGAGGAGTATGACAAAGCAGTCGCCGAGGCCAGGTCGGCGGCAGAGGCTCACGATGACGACTCCGTGGAGAAGGTGTGTCGTGATGTACCATGCACCCACCTGTCCATGATTTCATTCCATGCCCTGCGCTGTGCAGCCCCGTAGTGGAGCAATGTATACAGGTGGTGTGTGTGTGTGTGTGTGTGTGTGTGTGTGTGTGTGTGTGTGTGTGTGTGAGGCTGCTGCATCCCCGACAAAGCCATCTTCAATGAGAATTTGGTGTTGATCTGGTGCTGTGCTCAAATACATCAGTTATGTCACATACTTCCAATTCAGTCAAGATTGCTATGTTTCAACTGGCAAAACAACCAACAGCCATGATAAGGACGACTTGTGTTCACAGCCGACCTGAGCCGAGGGCAGTCGGCTGACAGCAACCTTTGGGGCTGCAGGTACTTCGTGAAGCGGAGAAGCGCAAGAAGATGGCTGAACGAAAGGATTACTATAAAATCTTGGGGGTGTCCCAAAATGCACATCCCCGGGAAATCAAACAGGTGCCCGATTGAACGTGCTCTGCTGAGTTGCTGAGCGCACTCGTCTAGCATTGTTTACATGGGTTGCATCTCAGTCGTGGGTGCTCATGACGCCCTTCGTACGCACACGAGCAGTCTGCTCGAGCCTTCCTGCTTGAGTATGACGAGATGATATGTTCAAAAGTAGGAGGAGTGCAGTGAAACCGAAGTAAAAGTTAACGCGCTGTCTTTAGAGGGCACCTTCGATGTATGGTGCACTGCGACTGCTGCGCATATACCTGACGAAGTAGAGCGAGCCATTGAAAGGTTGTCTAAATCGTAAACATCACGACCATCTGCAGACATTCGCCATCATGCTTGGTACCGATGTGTTGCTAAGCGTCCACTGCGTTTGGTCGAAGCATTTCCCTCATTGAAGCATGCACTCCCGACCTCTACCTGAACCCGACGACCACAGCAGCGGCTGCACTGCCCCTTCGACAGGCATACCGCCAGCTGGCAAAGCAGCTGCACCCGGACAAGGCAGTCAAGGCCGGCTTGACGAAAGAAGCAGCTGAGAAGAAGTTCCATGACATCGCTGAGGCCTACGAGGTGCGGCGCTGTGACTGTTGTTGACTGTTGTTGACTAGTGTCATTCATCAGCCGATGGCTTCCACTTGCTCTGTCGATGGCACGTGCATGCAAGCGCCTCATCACACGCCTTTGAAAATGCCCAGCCATCGCAAGTCGAGTCAGCTAGAGCTATGGTTCTCGTCCCCACCACTTGATTCTATAACAATTTTGGAGTAGCAGAACGTCGCTATCAGTCTTGCAATTTCGAAAGGTAGCATTGGTCTGCTTAGTGGTGTTGCATCTTGTGCCCGCACCGATGGCAGCTGTCAAATGCGTCATGGGATGCACAAAACTACACAATTGACGGTGTGGATGTCAAAATCAATTCTAATGCGTGCTTGAAGGCAGCCTGCTGGCAGCTGGCCGAGGAGTGAGACATTGCTTAAATCTGAGGCGGTCTCTCAGTCGGCTGTGAGTCTCATGTGGCGGTGGAGCACCCGGTGTTCTTCTGCAGCTGCTTGTGCTCGGTTGTGTTTGGTTCAGGCCAGGCAGGGGGGCCCTGTCATCATCACACAGAATGTAATTCAAAGGGCGAGGGGTGCTTCGCAGATTCTTTCGGACGAGGAGAAACGAGGGAAGTTCGACCGTGGCGAGGACGTGGAGGCGGACGAATCGCAGTTTCACAACCCCTTCGGTGGGTTCGGAGGCGGTGGACAACACTACACGTTCCACTTTGGGGGCTAGTACTGACGGCGTGCAGCGTCAACACCGGTTGACTCCTTAGTGACACGAAAGAGCCGTTCATAGCAAAGAGAACTTATCATGGCGGAGGTTCACGACGAAGAGTCTGCTAGTTCGTATAGCTTCGGTGGCGTCAGCCCTGTGATGGCATCAACAACCTTATTGCTCAAACCAGTGGGCACAAATGGCTCAGTCGTGATCATTTGGGTCGTGATCATTCCAACTACAAGCAACCAGGCTCCGCTGCTTGATCTGCACAAGGTGTGCACTATTATAGCATTTGGACAACTAAACTTCAACACATTCATTTGCTTGCAAAGTTAAGCGAACCGCGTTACCTCCCACACTCTATCACAAACCTCTGGCTAGAATAGACACGTCAGGGTGTACATGGCGTGCGCCGTATTTTCTGTACCCCTCTGGCTGAGAAGTGCATATGGACACTTTTCATCAATGCATTATGCATGGGAGCGCCGTCTTATCAAATGAAGGTGATAATCTTAATTATCCTCCTTGCTTATACGATCTTGCTGCCCTAATTTATCAGTTCTAAGAATTCCGTATGCCTTTCAAAAAGCTCATAAATTTCGACGGCACTACCAGAAAACAAGTCAAAAAATTCCTATAGGGCCTGTCTGCCTAGACACGCTTAAATTGTGACTGCAGTTTCGCTTTCGGTGTTGATGATAGCCTATTGATTTCGCGTTAACGGAGATTAATAAACTACATATGTGCACAATTAATGCCTGCATCGTACTAGGGCTGTGAAAGACTTAATTTTAGGACAAATGTTTCAAACATGCCTTGGGTGAAATTTCAGTTCGCAATTTCCAAATATTCTGTGCATACACCACGGAATTTTGGAATGGCCGTGGGTTTTCTGAACTCTGTCTTTTGAGGGAAAGACATGGAGCATAATTTTGTTCGCTGTTACGGGAAGTGTACTGCAGTGTTTATATAATACAGGCTGTATGCTAGTGATGACTCACTGCTGATGAGGCAAATCCATGGATTTCGAGAAAGGCGTAGTGGCCAACCTGTGCATTTGGAAACGGCTTTACACGACGCTTCCTCCGGGTGTCTTGAAGTCTTGTACAGTGAGAAGTAAATTTCTAAAAGTTGACGAAGACAATCCTGTGGAAAGTCTCGCTGATCGGTGCAGTAAGAATGGCGGCAGCGATGCATGCTGTGCAGATCTCGCCAAGCCGCTTAACGATATCTGAGCAGAAGCAGAGATTCCGAGGCCAAGCGGCTCATGCAGCAAGGTAATTTAGCTGGATGAACGAGTTCCAGATGTACAGTCAACTCACGTCACCGATTATATTGCACATGCCCATGCTCGATTACACGACAGGAAGGAGAGTGAGTGCCAGACGACATCACACGGGATGAGGGTAAGGCTGTTTACCGATGCGAATCCTAAATGCTCGACTACCGTGCACAGGTGTACTCTGCGGACGTCGACGTGTTTGTCACATTCACAGCGAAATTTGCAACTTCCTGCGACAATAGCAAGAAGCGCCGCAGTAGCGGACCCAGTACCTCAAGGCAAGCTGAAGAGGATACCGATGCAAAATCTAAGACCAATCTTAGTACATCGGCTGTGTACTAAGATTACTCCTGTGACATTTCACATCTATCGCCTGCGACTCCGGAAACACATCCTTAGAGATTGCCTGTTGCACCAGCTTGTCCAGATTAGCTGGACCAAAGCCTTTGTGAATGTTTGCGGATGAAAGGGTCCATTTTGGTGACATCGCTTGCTTACAAAATTTTGTAGAGGGGAACGCCCTCAGATACATCATTCTAAGATGCTCGGAATGCTGTCCGTGCTGCCTTGCTGCTATGCACGGTGCAATATTGTGATCCAGCGCACTAGTCTTTAAGCAGGCCGCGCTGCAAGGCGAAGACTGGAAACCTGCCGAGCAAAGGCATACTGACCGATGTTTTGCTGGTCACAGTAAATTGTCGTATGTCAAGCTATTCATCCAATGTGAACATCACTCGCTATTCCTTGCATCTCTGCAACGTCGCTCAAAAATGTATTCGGTGGTCACGTGTCCGTGATACTGCCGCAACGACCCAATGCTGGCTTTTAAGGATTAAAGTGACCAGCCTTTGACTGACACGTACACACTGAAATCCTCCGTAAAAGAGGAATGCAGCCGAACCTTTCAGATGAAATCTCAGAGGCGGTTCCCGCAGAACAAGTCGCCAATGAAAGCGAGGTGGAGGAGGAACAAAGTGAGGAGAGTAGCGCCCGTCCGGTGTTTCCATTCACCGCCATCGTCGGGCAGGAGCAGATGAAGCTGGCGCTGTTGCTCAACATCATTGACCCCAAGATCGGGGGCGTCATGGTCATGGGCGATCGCGGCACCGGGAAGTCCACCACTGTGCGGGCTCTCACGGACCTGTTGCCGAAGATCAGGGTGCGTCGCCGCCAGCAACAGCCGCAGTCAAAGCTCTTCAAGCGAAGTCTGTCAGGCGATTGTCCGTCAGTGACCTGGAAACTCATGCTACTTGAGCTCAAAGCAATCCCTACTGAGCTGAGCACGTGGCAGCGTGTAGCCCCAGTGATGAGCTGCGCACAGCGGCATCCGAGCCGTGATGAGCTGCGGACTCTCATTTGCCTTGGCAGGATCGGTTCCCCTGCCCACGTGACGTGAACTCTCAGCTTTACTGGGCTGCTGGCAACAATTCCGGGACTGCCCTGATGTGAGAGGGTCTTCGACAGAAGTCTTCCGAATGTGTGTACTAAGTCGCTGTAGAATCCTTCCCTGCTTAGACAGTATATCCCGGTATCGACGTGCTCTCGCCTCAATCTGTGTGTGGGCTCTACTCCCCTTCACGGACCGAGGGCCTCGTCGTGATCACCATCGTGACCGTGATCAAGGACAAAGCTCCTTGTGTCGGCAGCACCTCATCCTCGGGGCCCTCATCTCGCATTAATGCCAGCGGAAGCGGATAGCTTTGCAGTCTTGGTGTGCCTGGATCCACTCCGCAGGTGGTGGCAGGCGACCCCTTCAACAGTGACCCAGAGGACGAAGAGTCTATGAGTGACGATGTCAGGCAGCGCCTCAAAGGCGGCGAGAAGATGCAGGTGCAACGCTTCGTCTGTCGGCCCCCCATTGCACTGACTCGGCTCCAACCACTACATATTCATGGACCGACTCCCACAGATTAGAAGCTGGTGGGTTGACTGCACGGAGGAATCTAACCTCCCAACTTGTGGCAGGATTGAAAGAGACGCGTTGCAAGCTATCAATACAATGTGTCGTATGATGAGCGGAGCACATCCGTGGATGTACTCAATGTCGCTCATCCTCGGCCAGTCGTCATCAGAGGTGCAGTCGTGGAAAGGAAGCATCACCCTCGTTGCCTAGTGGCAACCATGTCCACGTCACGATCAGTCACAATTGTCCACGTGAGTCAATGATGACCTGTCGGTGCACCAGCTGGTCAAAAGGCTGTGACGAAGTCAGTGACGATGACGCTGCGGCAGCCTTGCCCTGTAGAGGGGCATGCTGACGTGGACACTCCTGAGCGGGTGCCCTGACGAGTTTTTCGTCATCTGAGCGCTAGCTTGTCGTTAGTTGTTGTGGCACCAACTTTCGATGCCACAGCGCCACAACATTGACTTATCATGTCAGAAGCCTGTCTACATCATTCTTGAATGCCTGCAATAGAACCAACAGCTCTTCAGTATAAGTATCGGCATTGGAGACCCCCTCCAGGGTCATTATAATAATTCACCTTTGTGGATGTTCGTGCTGTTGTTGCCTCTCTCAAAACCCTGGTGGGAGAATGAGGGCATTATGGTTGAGACTTTGCTTGGACGCTGCTCCTTGGTTGTGTACACGTGACGGCAATGTCCATCAACCTAAGCATCATTGTGTCGCACAGGTGAAGGCAACGTCAATCAACATGGTGGATCTGCCCCTTGGGGCGACAGAGGACCGAGTGTGCGGAACTATCGACATCGAGAAGGCGCTCACAGAGGGTGTCAAGGCATTCGAGCCGGGCCTGCTGGTGAGCTTTACGGTAGATGTATCGTGTGTATGTGTGTGTGTGTGTGTGTGTGTGTGTGTGTGTGTGTGTGTGTGTGTGTGTGTGTGTGTGTGTG
>JAULKR010102981.1:0-10455 GCA_032356305.1 Prasiola linearis | reverse complement strand
ATCTGGCCGCAAGGGCTAATCTAGGGTCGGTCAACACCAGACATGACCGCCAATACAATAAGTACAGGAATGTAACATTCAAGCTTACAGAAATGTAAGTTACCCACACATACGCGTACGGTTAATCGTTCATGATGTTGACATGCTGCTGAAATACGAGATCAGCCATCAAACATCATGACACTAATATGAAACGGTGCACCCGGTGCCATGGGCCATGGGGTGAACACATCATTGTACAATTACTAGTAGTACTTAAGTTACTGAAATAATCCTTGTTTGCAAATATTGATGCATGATACATATCACAGTATATCATCGACAATATCGCTGACAAGCGTTTCAACGATTATCAGTGTGCCATAGCCAGTAACAAAAGTCTCAGTAGCACAGCACACAGCTATTTCCAAGTCATAAACAGTGGCATGTACAGTGGTCGACCGGCCGGTCGGTACTGTACTATACTTAGTACTAATAGTCCTTTCTTCAGTAAACAATTGTCGTACATATATGAAAGGCTCAGAGCTCTCTTGACATCTTGTTTGTGCCACGTGGCAATGACTGCACTGACTAACGGTTGACAATATTGCTGACATTGATGCAATGTTACCCAATGCACTAGTGCTTTACAAACGCTGTTGAATCCAAATGCACGCCCTTTGCCCGGATGCAAACTTGTAACTGCTCAACTTGCTGCACCTACAGCCGGCTGCTACGATATCGATCCTGTATGATAGTATCAATGATCCGGAAAAGTTCAATGTTGGTAAGAGTTACCACTTCAAGCTAAGTTAGCTTATAAGAAGAACATAATCATTAATTCCTCAGTACCATGATTAGTAACAGTGCATGCATGCAAGTGCCAGTATACATATAGTGTATAGAAATGAATGTACATCCGATGTGCCATGCCATGCAGCTTGCAGTGCACTGAGTGCATCATGATGATGCATTTCTGTACCTTTGTACAGAAATCAGTCATGAGTGCACTGCAGCTTAATTCCGGATCCGCAGGAACGATGAGAGTGAATTGCAAGATTAGCTCCCGGGATCCCGTAAGCAGGTGATGCAAGCGAATGGGTTGCCCACTTAGAGTATCAGAAAGCTAGACGTCAATATCTGCCACATCAGTGATTACAATTGACGACTTCTTTGTTGAGGGCGAGTACGTACAGGTGACAGTTGGCACGTACCCGAAAACAGAAAAAGTGCAAGGTAGTACAGCTCGACAGTTACAATAAGCAAACACCCAACCTTCCTCTCCAATCCTTAATAAATTGCCTCATTACTCAATTCAAACTATTTTCTAAGCCATGAAAGCATCCAGCAGCCTCGTCGCGATGCGCACGCTGGTCTGCCTTCTAGCAGCATTTGTTTGCGCGTCATCTGTTGCGGCGGATACTTCCGCTCGATTGCGGAGCGTAGTGGGTAAGACAGGCAGTCCTGGAAAGCCCGGAAAGCCTGGACTTGCAGCAGCGAAGAATCGGCCAGCGAAAGTTTCCAAGGAAGCTGATCGCGCGTACGTATGCACAAACACTCATGTATCGTTTATCAAGTCCCGCTAACGATTACCGGAGATGCACATACTTTAAATTTTCTATATCGTCTGGCTCGCTATTGGACCTCATTTGCTCTTTTGACCACCCTATAGGCCGGTACGCGTGCGTTTACGTTGGTATGTAGCTACGTCTATGCATAGCCCTGTCACTTTTGCTATCTCGTCGTCAATTAAGCTTGTTGACAAGCTGCACCCACGAGCACATCGTCCCGCGCTAGGTATTGCCGATGAAGAGCTCCCGGGAATGGGCTGATCATCATGATGGTCCGCGATTTCAATCGGCTCCTAGTGGCCTTACTATTATTAATCAACGGTCCGACTAGTGCTCGTGTATCTTGGAGACTTCTTCAAGTGAGAGAGAGAGAGAGAGAGAGAGAGAGAAACCAACATCTGAGACGAGGAGTTATTTGCCATGTGAAGCATATGTACGTGTAGAGGCACCATACCAATCATTGATCAGTATGAATGTCAATGTCACACACAATCTTGCCCGCAGTGATGTCAGAATATACATCATGCCATCATGATGATGATGGCGACACCATATATGCCTTGTAGGTCGCCCTTGAGAAATTTTTAAGGTCTTTGCAAATTGGGTGGTCGTAACAAAGTACAGCTTGTGCACCGGCATGCAATTGCGCGGTAATGTCTGAGGCTTACAAGCTTAACAAATTTTGAGGTTCAATTAATCTGTCGAAATTCTGATATATATTATATATGTGGTCCACGATTGGTTCACGATTACGTACGTCGACCTCTACTTTTCAGTTTTCATATACTCGCAACAAAATACTCCTTCAAAATCACCAATATATTCTCACCGGCTACATGCTGTCGAACAGGGAGATCATTGCTGCCCTGGATTGTCCTCGAGGGAAGACGCTTCAAGTCAGTGACGTCGATGCTGCTCAGAATCCCGTCTGTGAGGCTTGTGGGCTGCCGACTCAACTCTGCTGCAGTAAGTTCAGCAAATCCAATGCCATCATCACAACGAACAACACCAGCAGCAGCTGACTGAATATCTAAAGGAGCTTAACCGAGTCAGCTGTTTAGCTTGCCAGTGGCTGCATCCCATTGCATAGGTTATCGTGACCAGCACATGTGTATACTTCGTGTACGTGTACGTGTATACAGACATATAGACCTAAGCCCAAAATGTTTTGGGCTGTTCATGCGCCATGTATACATGACCTACGTAGGCCATGTATGCTGTATGTCAACATTCTAACCATGCATAATTCAACGGTTGCACATTACGTAAACAAGCTATGCTCTGCCCGCGAGAGCAGAGGTGCAGGAGGCCCGCTCCAACCCTACTGCAGCTGCTAGCAGCAACGGCTGCCATTTGCAAATGCGTCTGGTTGCTATCTATAGGGTATTACGTAAGCCTGTACTCGTAGGATGATCATGTACCAATGACCACGCTGACATGCACCCTGCAGAAGGAAGTGAATGTGCCACGGGATCTGAGTGTATCACCAGCGATGCTTTGACACAGCCACGCTGTGCAGTGACGCGTGAGTACCTACACTCATAGTCTCAGCAAAGCCTGTCCTATAGGCTTCATAAATAAGACCTAATAGCATTCACTTGCCCCTATCACATGATTCACGAGCAAGAATTCCTTCAGTGTGGTATGTTCGAAGCACACTTAAATACCGAGATGCTGCATCTCGCAATATCTCTCTGTCAAGCTACACCATTGTCTTTGCAGTGCATGCACAGCGCTGTGCTAACATTGTCTTAGCATCTCAAGTTCCTACAACGCACCTGCAGACATCTAGGAGCTACAATGTACTAGTACATGTAGTATACTGTATACAGTATACTGACAATGACGCACCATGGTGGTAGGTTTGCTGCATTTGTCTAGCTAGCCCTTTCGAAAAGGGGACAATTCACATAATCGCTGTATGCGGTGCGTAATACAATATATGTCATGCAAATATCAAACATGTGCCATTTTGCATGCACTGCGCGCTATTGTATGCAAGTGATCAGAGTCTTTGAAAAGTGTGCTGTGTTTTCATCCGCAGCAAGTAAGCTGGTTCGGACTGTTGGCAAGGAGGCCGAAATCACTCGGAAGATCAAGACCTCCAAAGGTGTGAAAGAGGTCAAGGAGGTTTCCAAGATCCGCGTGGGCTGCGGCAAAATTGGGCTTTCATGCTGTGAACGGTGGAATGAATGTGACAGCGGCCTTAAGTGCATACAGAAAACGTGTATGCCTGCGCCAATAGTCTCATGATGTGTCACATCAATGTTGAGCAGCGATCATAAATATATTCTATATAGCCAATTCACAGATGCTCTACTAGGATGTAGCAGCTTCCCTTTATAAGAGCGTTATGTAGCATAACAGTACTGCGCAGTACGCGTATAAGCTGATATAGCGCACTCACTTTCTATTTCAGGACCTAAATGCCTGTATCTGATTGAACGTTCAAACGGGTCGAACATGCTGTATCTCAGAATGTGATTTGTGATAATTATCTAAAAGACGAACAAATTTTCAGCTCACAGACTTTAAACTTACAGAGTTGCGAAGAGATTTTGCTCAGATACTAATTTTCAGAGAGCTGACGCGTCATGACGCTCTAGAATTTTCGACTCTGGTACATATAACACACCTTGATGGCAAGTTTGTGCATGTTTACACGATTCTGGTATGCTTTCGTAGTACAATCTTAGTGAATAAGATCACCTCCGCAACACCTAAAACTACTAGGTATCAATAGAGTATTATTTTTAGGTCCAATCCTTACTAGACGTCTAGAGCTACTAGCAATTGTCTGACCACCATTACTCCGTGGAATAATTGAATCCAATTGTTTTGTCCGACACGCGAGTCGCTTCAATTGGCTGTTACGTGGAAGTAATTGCTCGAGGATGTAAGATTTGTAATTATTCTGATATATTTGAAAATTCATCTTGAGTCTTGGTGAAAACCAAAGAATGTAGTAGAAAAGCGTGAAAAAGGAAGAGAGTAAACAAAGCTGGGGCAAGCAGGAACGGTTGCAAAACCCGCAACCGATACGTAACGTCAAAGCAAGTACATTGGGAGTACCTTGTACGCAATAACATTCACCGAATTTCGATCATGACTTGGGCTCAGCAAAGGCTTTGCAACATTACCGTGCCAGACACAACTGTCTAACGAAACATATATACACACATATATATGTATATATGTGCATACATATGTTTTTATAGGTGTTGTATATTGTATATATATCCATCAACAAAATTTAGTTACTGAGTTTAACTTTGTCAAACTCTGCTTGCAATCTGAGAAACGTAGCCATTTGCAATAATTTACAAAAGGTTCATGGCACGGTCACCGTTACTACGGTAGTCAAAAGTGGTGAAGAAGAAACATATACTTATATAATTATCGGAGAGTAAGTATTTGAGGCAAGTAAGTTGTGCCAAATTATCACGTGAGTTCAAAACTTTAAGTTGACTAAACTTCAAAACTGATGATCATGATCATGATTTGCCAGAATGTCCAGAATGTACAATGCACATGCATACATATATGTGCAATGTGCGCACGTGCGCACGCTGAGCATGCTGAGGCAAGGCATCCGTTGTGCATCATAGCGTGACATATATGCATGCATGCGACCAGCCTACAAGTAGTAGTGCTGTCACAAGATGTAGTAGCCTACCGCCTATAAGATGTAGTAGCCGGCTAGGGAGCTAGTAGCGGGTTGTCGACATGATGTCATTAGATGCCATTAGATGCCAGTGGCTACGGCGTTTCAAGATGAAGCTCCGTTGAAAATGCAAATGTAGATGCTCATTTGATCATGCATGATGAGGATGACAGAAGCGCTTCAAGTGGTTTATAATTACGTATAACCGGTCTGGCAAAAGTATATATCCAGAATAATACTTGTAGCAAGACATTCGCGATTGGCGCAGCCTAGCGATGAAGCTTTTAAAAAACAGCCATGCCATGCATATGCCTTACCATCAGTGATATCGATATCACCATTGGTGGTGTGATTGACGTTAAGAGAGTACTACATAGTATGTATTAATTGCACGAGCACGTGTATCTTCACTATCGACACAGTGCACTTGTAAAAGAAATTAGTCTCGAAGACCTGTGTGCAATTTCTCAGAGTCGTACGGTAGCGTATTGTAACAATACTGGCGTACTGTCCGTTCAAGGAAGGAACCCTTGTACTAGTTAGTAACACTTCCTGCTAGGGTATATAGGGTATGCAGTATGCCTACGTCAATGTCACTACTACTATAAGACATACGGTGCGAGCTGTTGCTAGGCTGTTGAACCCCCTTGACAGATATTTCGTGCAGCTTTGTACTTCTATACATTTGGAGGAAGTTGGTATCTTCCAGCATCACCTCTAGTGCACTAAGAGATGTTGACATGTACAGGCATCAGTACGCGTGCAGAGCGCTGCGGCCTTTTGTGTAGACACGAAGATGGACGTGCATGTTGAAATGAACAGCATCATGCAGTGATTGTGTATGCAACGTGATTCAGTTTATACATGTTTTCAAAACAAAGTGTGTAATACTACAGGTTGCCATTCGTAGTTGCTTACAATTGGTGAATGCATGTTCAATCGAATCATGATTGTGATCACTTTAATTGCCAGTTCAATTCATTGAAGTTCATGGTAATTATACTGCCAGTTCACGGGAGCTACTAGGATGACCGGTTCACGATCATTCGTACCGCTTACAGTTCGAATACACCGAGTGCAAATGCTAGTCCTGTACATGGTACACCTTTACCACAGTACTGTCGCACAGTACTGCTATGCATACTTTGTAATTCAGCGCAGCATGGCCATCATCTATGATAGAGCAATCCGCAGTTTAATGTACATGTAATACACATAAAAAAATTACAAATTGTAGAACAGGAGTGTAGAAAAGTGTAATCTGTCCAGACAGTGTGGAAGGATTGTAACAATTTTGTAGAATTCTAGAAGCGCCTGTACAAACATGTTTCACTTGTAGAGAGACGAGGCTGATGGAGGTAGACATATGTACATCTCTGATATGTATTTCACACATGTACAGTACAGTTAATCCTTTTGCAGCACGCTGCGCAGCCTTCCTACATCATATCTGTGACAGGCCGTAATGCCCGTTTAGTGTACACCACCATATTTGCGTTAACTATCACCGACCCTAGATTGGCCCTTGAGGCCAGATGTGGGTAACAAATCTCTCTCTCTCTCAGAACGGGGAGGATAGAGCGTTAAAACGCTACTGAGTACTACCGTAGAGGTGACTTTCCGTCCCCCGGTCAGTCTCAGATATGTCCACATATATCACATCATAAAGATGCTACTCATCGATATCGGAGTCCAACGAATCTTCTCCGTCGAGTAGTGATACCATCGATGTCGAGAGTACCCCTGTAGTCATCACGGTATACCTACGGAGCACCCGTCCAGCTTCAGCCCTGATCATCATGTGGTCTTTCCTAATTTGCTTCCAAATTTTTGATGCTAAATTTTGAGTATGACTTTGAGCATAATTTTGAGCATAATTTTGAGATGGGCACTCAGTGGGGCACTCAAAATTCATGCTTGAAGGCCTCAAGGTCAGGTCTACATGCATGTACTACAGTAGTACTCAGTGGCTCAGTATCCTACGTATACGATAGCTAATTAACTTATAAAGGCCTGTGGTATGCTTACTGCGAGTTCTGCCAAAACCAGCTTTTGAGCTGCATCTAGTATAATGGTCTTAATGGGATAAATTGTTCCACTTCTGGGTGTATTTTTGTAGCCAATATATTCTTGCAGTCACGTGCACGAGCATGTACTGCCATGACATACGGAAGCACAAAACCACCCTGAACTGGGTACTGTGCCATAGTGCTTGTCGCTCGTATAGATACCATGATCCGCAGTACAGCAGTTATGGTTCCTCTTTGATTCTTGTGTTACTTTGACTGCCTGGCTGCGAGCTCTGCACGTCAACGCCATTCTCTTCTGTGGTGCCCGCGATCACACGTACGTATACATATTGTCAACAGACACCCAGCGGTTTGTCGATCTTGCAATATAAGTTTCCATCGTAATTGCTCGTGGAAGAAGTAATTTGTGACTTTGCGGCGCAATTTATCAGTCACCAGGTGAAGGGTATACGTGCCGATGCTTTGCGTGTATATATGCCGCCGATCGGGATTGCTGATTGCGTGCTGATGCGAACGCGACCACCCATCCTTGAAATCCAGATTGCTTCCTGAACAATGCAGGAACTTGGGCGATTTTAGTATTTAGCAGGGCCGGCGAACGAATAGCACCCTGCAGCGGCCAATTGCAACGTAGCATAGACTGCCAGCGAACGGAGCAGATACGAAATTGACTTGACCGAATGCTGGTTGCAATTGGAAGAGAAAAGCTGAAGATCTGAATCTCAGGACCCGGCCGCTCCTAAAGGACCCTGTCTGTGTTCACTATGGGAGGTTCGACTTGGTGGAGCCGGTTATGGCAGATTTTGTCGTCGAGAGATCCTGCAGCACAAGTACAGCTTCTTGTTCCATTCTATGTATGGCCGAACGCAGCAAAATTCGCCCAGCTGGTATCACCCCTGCCCAAATTCCTCTTGCAATTTGACTCCTGCCCTAGTCAGCCAAACTAGCGCTAGCACTATTCCATAAGCCTCTTTGCCCAGCATCGCCCTCTCCTTCCCATGCTTTTCATCACCCGTCTCTGCATGCCATGCAATTTTCCTTTGACACGACGTAAGGGCCTCTTGCGTCCAATGGTCCTCTGGCACCCCAAAACTCCAACTCCTCTTGCATTTGCTAGCGTCTCAAATGAACAACACCTTGTAGGCAGCTGTGATTAGACCATAGGTATAGTATACCTCGAGGGCACAGTCGTTCTGTGAGTCCTTGCAATGCTGAAGCAGCAGCTGACAATCCACAAAAGATTGACGGTCGAAGCTGCGACTCGTCTTGTTAGCTTCAGCTCTGTGTACGCTGCAGAGACCCCGTTCTCGCAATTCTTGCTGTGCATGCCCCTTGTTCACGACTTGTCGTTGCACAGCATCAAGACTTGCTTGCAGCTTTTGGTGCTGGCCTCCATCTCAACAGAGAATTTGAGCTCGTGGCTTGTACAGAACTACGAAGAGGGGACAAAACACTAAATGTGTATTTCGGCCTGCCTCCAGACAGCTCATTAAAGCGCAGCTGATCCTTTCTTCGAGGATGCTGTCAAAACGGATGCTGTCAAAACTTGCGTGAAATCAATTTATTTCCAATACAATTCTCCTGGCCTCTTCCATGAGGATACATTTCGAAGTGTTTAGACTTTCTCGTTCATCGTGTTGCTACCTGTTCGTTTTATGAAATCAAGCATCTCGGACACACTGTGGAGTGTTTTCAAGTATGCCTTGTGCCACTGGGTAGATTTACATGAGCCGTATTCACATTCTTTTATTGGTATGATGCTGCTGTGTCCTCATTGGCAATTCACGTACACAAAGTGAAGTGCAACTCATATCCACCTCCGTTCCATCGTCACTGTAGTGGATGGAGAGCTTCACGGTGACTTTGTTGCCTCAAGCTTCCGTTCTGCTGCATGGCTATCAAACCTCGGGGTGGTTTCTCCAAAACTCCATCAGCTGAGCTACATGTTGCATCCACTGTAAAATTCGCAGGCTGCAGGAGGGGAAAATGTGAAAGCGGTCGTTGTAGGTCCCACAAGCGGGCCACCGGCGTTTGATGACGTCAATACGAGCCTGTACAATGAGATGTTTGGGTGCCTCGCAAAGGCGGGAGTGGGCCTCCTCGGGTACATCCACATCGACTACGGCAAGAGACCGGTTGCTCAGGTGTCAACTCAGCTTCGCCTTTGCCTAATCTTTAAAGACCTCAAACATTCGTTGCCAGTGCACACGAGAAAGTACTGCCATATGGATGGTCATGCTGTCAGCGGGCAATGTTTGTTACACTGCACGCAGCATGCATGGCCCTCCAGTCCCACAGCTCCACAATCCAGCAGCTAGATGTAGACATGTGCCCACACTCCTTGAAACAAACGTTAACGCATGCTTTGGCTGAGCAGGTGCTCGAGGAAATCAAATTGTGGTACTCTGGCTACGGGTCCCTGCTCTCTGGAATTTTCGTCGACGAAGTCAACAGCGAGGTGAAGCCTCCGTGTTCACACCTTCCCGTTCGGACCTCTTGTCACGTCTCCACACCCTTCCGGTCAATACTGTTTAACCACTGACTTTCAACCACCGTCTGTTGCAAAGCAATACTTCTTGTGCTCTCTTATATGCATTCTCTCCATTGTTGACATGCACCACATTGCCTTACTGAGCTCCCTCACCTCTTGGCCCCTTTTCCCAGTATCGCTTCCATACTACGAGTCCACGTACTTCGTCAAAGACCTCTGATATTAGGGAGTACTGGAGGGACACAGTCGCACCTCGAGTTATTATGACGGACTTCATGTCAAGTATCGATCTATGCAGGCCAGTTTTGGAAAAATCGCATGACAACAGCCCTCTATTCTCCACGATGCATACCTTGAACCTTGATATTGTCGTGGCAGAACATACCGGCGTCAAGGAGGTGCATTCAGTTCCTGCGTTCGGAGATGGACAGCTTGAAGACGGGGCAGATGTTAGTGCTCAATCCTGGGACAGCCCTCGATCAGTCAGTGTGCAAGCTGGTAAGAGGGAAGGACCTACCAATTCTCTGCTCAGGGACATCCTGGGACAGCCCTTGATCAGTCTCTGTGCAAGAGGAAAGGACCTACCAATTCTCTGCTCAGGGACATCCTGGGACAGCCCTTGATCAGTCTCTGTGCAAGAGGAAAGGACCTACCAATTCTCTGCTCAGGGACATCCTGGGACAGCCCTTGATCAGTCTCTGTGCAAGAGGAAAGGACCTA
>JAULKR010102759.1:0-10456 GCA_032356305.1 Prasiola linearis | reverse complement strand
GGCGTGGTAACACCTGGCCGTTGGGGTGGTGAGAACGCGAAGAGCGATGGTGTCGGTGACGAGTTCTACATGAACTTCCACTGGTACAAGTTCCCCATCGGCTACCTGTTGAGTTGGTTGTCCGACTACGTCTGCAGCAAGAAGAGTTCAACGGCGATCGACATCGCCTTCATGTCCGAACTCGATCCCAGCTGGAACAATGACGCGCTCGCCATCTGGGTCGGTCCGGAAGCGAAGATTTTCAGTGCGCCATGGGCCATCGTGGCGTGCAGCGCGGATGCGGCAATGGCGACCGTACGAAAGCCACTGAAGTCGCTGTATTACTGCGCCGGCTCGTGGGGAATGGTGTTCCCGATGGCGGGAAGCAGTGCGAACCAGACAGGGTTGACGACGAATGCATCGCTGACTGCAACGCGAGGCCTCGCGAAAATGCACCGCTTCGGAATAGCCGAGCGGACGTACGGAACCAAATACCTGTGTGCAAACGGGCGTCGTTTCGTCCTCGAGAAGCAGCAATACCGCATGCAGATGGTATTCCCGCTCACTGAAGCCTCCAACGGGCGCATGAGCAAGAACAAGGGCAGCAGCAATCACTGGATTGGAGCCTCGACGTTCCGATGGGGCGGCGAGTTCTCCACGCCACCGACGAAGGAGGATTACATCTTCCTACAGTGGGGCTTCCAAGAGTGTTGCGTGACTTTGTGGTAACCGACTAAAACAAATTCGCAGCGAGTTTGACCATGGCTTTGTCAACTTTCAGTTCGATCAATGCAGCGCGGATCACCGCGCTGTCGTTGTTTCTGACGATCTCCTTCTCGGTCGGTACCGTAGCGGCGCAAACGACGACGGAGCCCAGCAAGAACCAGCCGAAGGTGTTGACGCAGTCGGAGATCGACGCGGCAACCAAAAGCGGGCTCACGGCCGGTAAGTCAGCGGTTGATAGTGGAAGCGATTCGGTGCCCGAGTACGAGGAAGGAGCCACCGAATCCGCGCAGGGCCGGGTGAAGGTCAACGGCAAGTGGGAGCGTACCCAGGACGTAACGGGCGGTGACTATAACGAAACCAAGCGCACGAAGGCGGATTCGGTTCAGGCCGCGGGCAACATGAATGATCTGAAGGCGCTCCATGATGAGGAGGAAGCCGAGATCAAGGCTGAGGGACGCTCGACGGTGCGCAGCCAGGCGTATAGCAGCACGTGGCAATCCTACGATTCCTATCAGCGCGGCAAAGAGGACGTCAAGGAAACCGACTGGACGATCGCGAACACAGCAGTCAAAGACGGACGGGAAGGGAACGTCCTGGGAGAAGCGTTTGCGGACTGCGAGACGACAACTACGGTGATACCTGGCACGAGCGAATCGACAATCAAGGAGCAGAACGTCTGCGAGGAAGTGGTCCAACCTGGCGGCGAGAACGGGAAGATCTGCGATCGGTTTCGCGACTACACTTCTTCACCCGGCCCCTCGGTGGCGGGGGATAAGTCGGCCGAGCTCTACATAAACGAGCAGCAGAACTCGCTGCAATGCACTAAGAACACGCGAGCTGAAGAGTACCGGGATACCCTCTCGTCTACGAAGACAAGCGACCTCGAGATCACAACTGAAAGCGGTGGCGAGGTCTGCCGGCGTGAGCTCTATGCAGAGCCTTCTACACAGACAACGCAGCATAATCTCGAGGCTGATATCAACATCGATGGACAGTCTGGACAGAACCTGTGTAAGCGTACTGTGTGGCCGACTTCTACCCCGACGACAGCGGCGAACACAAAGACGTCGAAACTGCTGATCAACACGGACATGCCGTCTAACAGTTGCACAAGGACTGTCTGGCCAACTGGCGGAACGACTAACGTCAATGGTTCGCAGAATGGAGTATTGAGTCTCGACAATCAGACGAGCGGGTTGTCCTGTACTCGCTATCGTTGGGTCACAACATCCGCATCGGTTACTAAGACAATATACGTCACGTACACGAAGGATTTCACGTTCGGATGGAACCCGATCTTCACAAACCTGCCAGCACCGGCAGATGCGGTATTCCAGTCGGTCGTTGGCACGGATCTGACTAGCAACGTTCCGATGACGATCAATACGTTCCTCTCACCGAACGGATTGCCTACCTATAACAGCGATACAGGTTGGAACATTGCTATTGGATCGACAGAAGGGTATGCATCGCAGACACAGGGTTTCACCTACCAGGCGCGTATCACGTATACGTACACGTCGGCCAGTCAGCCAGGGAAGACTTTCAGCGTTAGGGAATCTGGAGACTGTTCCGATCAAGGAACGGCCAATTGCCCTACGCAATGGTCCTGCATCACAGCAGCTCCCACGCTGATAAACGGCATTTCGGTCAGCGCATCCGATGTTTCAGGATTGCCTCTGCTGTATCCGGGATCAAGCAATACGTGCACGACAGCGAACCTTAACCGGGTGTGCGGTGGGACAGCGAGTACGAGCAATTCGATAAGCATCGCCGGATCGGTTCCAGCCGGCACCACCACCCTGTCTGGATTCACGTTTACGGTGAACAATCAGCAGACTGGCGTTACCGTTGCGCTGACACAGACACCGACCGCGGCCAATGGCTGGGTCGCCATCTTCCGCGTCGATCGCACCTGGTTCGGTGCCGGACAAGTCAATCCGCAGATTACGATGTCGTGGGTGGCCACCGTTGGAACGGTGAATACAGAGGTAGTTGACAGCGGGAACTGTGCGGACACAGGCACGTCCACGTGTCCAGCGCAGTGGTCCTGCACGAAGACGGCCCCCACCACGATTAACGGAATCGTGGTCACCACAGCAATGGCGGCCTCCAAGGCACCGCTGTTTCCTGGGGCAGCCAACACGTGTGCTGAAGGGCGCTTGAGTAGAACATGCCCGAGTAACGTGGTGACGCGGACAACTATCTCGATCGCACCGGAGCTGCCTCCAAATACGACTTCCATCAGCAATTTCGGTTTCGTAGTAAACAACCCTCAGGCTGGAATAACGGTCACTTTGGTGCACGTCCCAAGCTCCGCGAATGGCTGGAACGCGGTCTTCGATGTGTCGCGGGCGAACTTTACGTACGTCCCGGCGATGCCGGACATTACGATGACTTGGACCAGCACCTACCCAGTGGTGAGCGCGGTAGTGCAAGACACAGGGAACTGCTCTGCGAATGGATCCGCAAACTGCCCGGCGGTTTGGACATGTCAGACGCATGCACCAACGACGTTGAACGGGATTCAAGTCACGACGGCGATGGCTGGATCTAAAGCGCCGTTGTTCCCGAGCGCGGCCAGCACCTGCGCAGTTGGATCGAGGGATACAATTTGCTCTGGCACGGCCGCAAGCACGACATCGATCAGCATTGCTTCGCTGTTGCCGGTGGGGACGACGGCCATTTCCAATTTCAGTATCACCGTGCTAAACCCCCAGAATGGGGTCACAGTGGATGTCGTCCAGACACCATCAGTGAGTAACAACTGGGTCGCGATCCTTCGTTCGAGCCGTACAGATTTTAGCTACCTACCCAACAAGCCGCGGGTACGGTTGGAATGGAACGCGACCTCTCCCAGCATCAACGTCACAGTCCGCGATGCCGGCAACTGCAACGACCCCGGAACGGAAGCATGCCCAACCAAGTGGACATGCACAACTACTGCGCCGACGGTATCCAACGGGTTGACGATCGCGCCAGCGGTGGCGGAGCAGCATCATCCCCTGTTCCCAGCCTCGAGCACGCCAACGTGTACTAAGGCGACCCTAGCGAAGGTCTGTAACGGGCAGTCTGGGATGGATTCCACCATTTCAATTGCCGAGCTTGTGACTCCGGATGCCACTGAGATCACGAACTTTGCCTGGACGGTTAACAATCCGAATCCGCAGCTCACTGTGACTCTGTTGGAGCCCCCCACTTTGGCCAATAGTTGGGTCGCCAAGTTCAGAGTGGTACGAAACTACCAGGATGGCCAGCCAGCACCAGACAAGCCCAACGTGACGCTGACATGGAACATGCAAAGTGAGATCAAGGTCCGCGTCCGGGTCGAGACGGAAGGTGACTGTGGCGGTACATTCGGGGCCGGCGGAATGGCTCAAGTTGGCGCTGAAGGCGGCACCGTGGTTACTCGGTGGGCGGCAGGCGCGGAACCGAGGGCAAAAGACAGGACAAGGATGGATCTGTCGGAGGCAGCCGTAGCGTTCCTCGTGGCGCAGGCGCAAGCACAGGAGGCTCCCAGCAATCCAGGGACCTGCCCACTGTCATGGGTTTGCACAAATCCAGCGCCAGGTATAGTCGATGGAATCCAGTTGACGTTGCAGGACCTGCAGCAACGCGGCGAACTGTACCCGGGTGAAAACTACACCTGCCTCGTGGCTGAACTGCGTGGAATTTGTACCGGCCAGCCAGGAACAAACATCACGAATGTGTCGATCGCGGACAAGATCCCGAGCTACGTGCGCACGATCACGAATGTCGGTTGGTCTGTAACCGCTGGTGGGGTCGGCGTCACGGCAAACCTCCTCCAAACCCCGGCTTTCGAGAACGGATGGGTAGCGGTCTTTGAAACCACTAGAACCGACTACACGGTTGTTCCCACTAAGCCGACGGTACGGATCACCTGGGGTATGGATGGCCCGTGGGTTCCGGATTGGACTATCCGAGACGAAGGAAACTGTGCTGCCGAAGGGGATGAGTTCTGCGCGGCAAAATGGCGTTGTGTGCGCGAGGCGCCAACGAGACCGGCTGATTGCACGACAATTGTTTACAGCGAAGCGTACGCGATTGCGCCGCCTCAAGAGGAAGTAACGACGGATCTGTCGAGGAAGTTCCCGGCGGGAGTAACCTCCCTGCACAACTTCGAGTGGAGCGTTCCGGAAGCACGGAATGCTAGCGTCTCGCTTCTTCAGCTACCAACGGCCCAGAATGGCTGGAAGGCTACGTTCCGCATCATGGAAAACCGGATCGGCCCCGGTGGTGGTGGCGGAACCGGCGGCGGTAGTGGCGGCGGGAACTGGCATCCACCATACCAGCAAGTCAATCTAACTTCGCCCGAGCCCATCTTTCTGTCTGATGGCGGCTTGCAGGTGCGCTACGCCGCTTTGGACGCTTCTAGCGGTCGTGGGATCGCGGAAGCAGCACTCGACTTCCTCGTTTCGCCCGCCAGAGCCTTGGTGATGATTTGTGAAGCGGACGGCTCAGGTGCGTGCGGTGGTGGTGGGGCCGGTGCCTACGGCGTGTGGGCAAAGATCACGATCTCGTTCCACACCGGAGATAACCCGCCGCCGCCGTCAAATCCGCCATTCTCTGACGCAGTTGGCGAGCAGCCCGAACTGTTCCCCGGAGACGGAGGGAAGTGCCTGGAGGCCCAGAAGTACTACGACTGCGGCAACATCTGGGTCGGCGAGGAGTGCTACATCGATGCCGACGGCGTGGAGAGGTGCGTTAACCAGCCGCCGACTGAGGAGCCGCCGAACACGTGCGGCGAGTACGCGGAGAATCCGAATTGTGAACTGATTCGCGATGAATGCGCCGCCGGGGGCATGAACGCTGAGGGCTTCTGCTACGTCAGATCGAAGCTGTACGAGTGCAAGATCACTACAACGGTGGACGATCCTCAGATTCACGAGGAAACCGTATGCAAAGGCGCAGACTCCGGACTGACGCCGGTATGCATTGACGGCTCATGCTACGACGAAACGACGCGCGACGAGCAGGGAACGGATCTCGCAAAGCCTGCGGCGAAGCTGATGGTAGCTCAGCACCAGATGAAGGACATTCAAGTGGTTGGCGGTTCTCCAGGCGGCGGTGGGTATGGCCCAGGTGGTGATCCCAACGTGCCTTTAAATCCGCAGATCGTGCAGTCCATGCAGGAATTCTTCCTGGATGCGATCGCGCCGACGGCTCTGGCCCAGGCGACCCCGACGCTGCCCGACCCCTTCGCGACGCCCGGTGGTGAGGACCCGGACGATCAGCCGCTCGATCCTGCTCTGTATGGCGGGTTCGACACCCTGCCGAATGGAATGGACTTCAATAACCTACGGTTCTTTGCTGGCCAGAAGCGCGACTGCATGAAGGCGCTAGGCGGCTTGCTCAACTGCTGCAAGAAGACGCCGCCGAACCAGGCACCGACGTTCTGGAAGTTCCTCGAGGACCATCTGCGCAAGACGAGCAACGCGCAGGGACAGGAAGATTCCGAGGACGAGGACCCGGAAGGTGCCTGGAAGAACCTACTGGCCGGAGGGATGCCGAGCCAGGAAGATCTCATGAAAAGCCTGACCTCTAACATGGAGAGCCTGTTGGGCGGTGGATCCACTGGCGGCGGGGACGACACTGACTCGTCGATCCAGAACGCCTACAACCTCTTCAAACAGCATGAAATCAAGGAGGTCAAGCCTAAGCTTGCCTGGTACTGCGACAGCGACGAATTCGAGCTTGCCGTCGGCAAGCAGATTGGAACGTGCACGCACCTAGGGTCCTTCTGCCAGACGAAGGTGTTGGGTATGTGCGTCATCAAAAAGGATCGCTACTGTTGCTTCAATTCCCCGATAACGCGAATCCTGCGTGAGCAACTGGACAGAACTGGGGTTGCCGATCTCGGAACGGCAAAACGCCCCAACTGTGCAGGAATCACTTTCGAGCAAATGAGCCGCATCAGTATGGAAAGCGTTGACGAGGGGGAGATCATCGGGCGCATGCACCAAGGCGAATTCCTGCCGAACATGACGAACATGGCGTCGATGGACTTCAGCGAAATGGAGGCATTGCTTGACGGAGCCAGGTCAGCGCTGGGCGATACAACGCGCCAGAGTCCATCCTCTCGAAATGAGGACCGCCTCGGGCAGATCGATACCGCAGGCTCCTACACGTCGATCGAGAACTCGCAGGCTGGCTATCGGCCGGGTGAAAACACGGATCCGTGGACGGCGCATAACAGCACCGTCAGCTTTGCTACGGTCGGAGAGCACACCTTGGCGCCGGGCCAAGGTCTGCAGCTTCCGGTCGATCGAGACGGCGACGCCGGGGGTGAGGTAGTTCTTCGGCTGGTGGCTGGCGCGAGCTCGACGGGCGTCGCCGGCCGTGACTACGTCATTGCACAGAACCCTATCAGCAACTTCGATGGACGGTCATCGTTCAAGGTCAACGCCCCAGAGGGCGCCATCGTTGGCAGCGTGATCTACCTGACACTAGAAGCAGCCCGAGCTGCGCAAGGTGATGCGAACACGACCACGATCAAAGGTATAGACACCATCAAGATCACAATTACGGAGGACTGACCATGAAGCCGCTTGCCCGCTTTGCCTACCCGCTGATGCTGTGCTCGATCCCCGGGCTCGTCGGCTTCGTTGCCGGCATCCTGTGCATTGAGGCGCCGACGCTGTTCCTTGCGTTACTCACACTCATCCTTAGCACGATCTTCTACTACGCCGTCAGGTCCTACCTGACGTCTGGCAAGGTCGATGGTCGCCGCAATAGCCAGGTCGAGGCAGCAGCTGGGGTATGTCTGGGACTTTCGTTCATGTCGAGCTTCTGGAGCGGGCTAGGCTATGCCGCGAAACTCGGAATCGTGCAGGACATGTTCGTGGTCGCATTCGGGACCGCGTTCCTGGCTGCCTTCACCCTGACATTCATCCAGAAGGTGGTGGACCACAAGATCCAGTGGGTCGACGCATTGCTGGAGCGCTTGTCGGTAGATCGCCGCGCCAGCAATACACGGCGCGAAGTCTGATGGCAATCCGCCTGCGGCCTGATAACAGCCGCAGGCGGAACATTAATCAGAACGTGAAGTGATCATCCGATGCCAGCGGATCGAACTTGCAATATTCCCCGAAGAATTTCAGCTTGACCATTCCGGTGGGGCCATTGCGTTGCTTGCCGATGATGATTTCTGCGAGGCCCTTGTCTGGCGAATCTTCGTTGTAGTACTCGTCGCGGTAGATGAAGATGATGACGTCCGCATCCTGCTCGATGCCGCCGGATTCGCGCAGATCCGACATCACGGGACGCTTGTCCTGGCGCTGCTCGACGCCACGATTGAGCTGGGACAATGCGATCACCGGCACATTGAGTTCCTTCGCGAGCGCCTTGAGCGAACGGCTGATCTCGGAAATTTCGTTGGCGCGGGTTTCCTTGGTGCCAGGCACCTGCATCAGCTGCAGGTAGTCGATGACGATAAGCCCGATGTTTTCCTCGCGCTTCTTGCGCCTGGCACGCGAGCGGACTTCTTCCGGTGAGAGCGCAGGCGTGTCGTCGATGAAAATCTTGGAGCTCTTGAGCTTTCGGATCGCGTCGGTGACGCGGCCCCAGTCTTCGTCCTCGAGTTGACCGGTTCGGATTCGCTGCGCATTGACGCGGCCGGCTGAAGAGATCAAACGCATCGCAAGTTGGCTGGTCGACATTTCCATCGAGAACACGAGGGCCGGTGTTCCCTTTGCGACTGCTGCGTATTCCGCGATGTTGAGAGCGAGTGTCGTTTTTCCTTGGGCCGGTCTAGCCGCAAGGATGATGAGGTCAGTCGGCTGCAGGCCGGTGGTGAGTTCGTCGAACTTGTCGTATCCAGTCGCAAGGCCCGTGATGTTTCCACCGGCCTGGTAACGATCCTGGATGACGTCGAAAGCCTGGGCGAGGGCTTTGTTGATGGATACGGAATGATCGCGCCTGGCGGTCTTGCCGTTGGCGACGTCATAGATGCGTCGCTCGGCCTTGGAGAGGATGTCGTCGGTGTCTTCGCCTTCCGGGTTATAGGCTTCGGCCATGGTCTCGGAAGAGACATCGATTAGCGATCGCAGGACGGACTTGTCCTTGACGATCTCGGCATAGGCCTGGATGTTCCCGGCGGACGGTGTCGTTGCCGAGAGCTCGATGAGGTACTGGCCATCGGCAACCGACTCGGCAAGCCCCTTGGAACGGAACCACTCGCCCAGCGTGACCGCGTCGTAGGGCTTGTCGATCTTGTCGAGGTCGAGGATGGCCCGATAGATGTTCTGGTGATCGCGACGGTAGAAGTCGCCCGGTTCCAGTTTGTCGCGAATACCGTCCAGGGCATCCGGGTCGAGCATCAGCCCACCGAGGACAGCCTGCTCTGCCTCCACGTTCTGTGGTGGCACGGTCGCGGCGTCTGGCTGTCGGCGATTGCGCTTTACGTCATTCGGCATCGATTCACTCCCTAAATTGAGCCGGAGCGCCACTGTGCAGAGTGGATGGCGCTGTGGCAAGTGGACACGGAGTTACATGTCCACTTACCGGCCCAAAAGCTGGGTGATAGGGTGCCAGAAATCGACAAGGAACGTGATTGTGCGCACCTTCGGATTTCCCTTGTACTGGTTCGGATACCTTGCGGCTGCCGGTTTTGCCGTTTTTGCCCCTTTGCCGGGGCGATGGTCCGAGGCAGTGGCCCGAGCGACCTTGGTCATGGTGGTGGCTGTGCTGGCGACGTGGGTCATCGAGCGCAAGCCCAGTGCCGGCGGCGCTTCGGGCGCGGCGGCCACTGGCTTGAAAGTCATCGCTGTGCTGGTCACGACCCTGTTCTACATGGCGACGTGCTCGTCGGTGCGGTTCGATCCGTCCAGTCTGGACACGCTGCCAATGCATTGGGATCTGATTGGGATTGTGTCGGTGCTGGCGCTCAGCATGGCCGTTGAGTTCGCCGTCTGGCGCATCTTGCGGCGCCCGTTCGGAGTGACAGGTTGGTTCTGGCGCAAGGCGCAATCTCGCAAAGGACAATCATCTGGGAAGCCGATGTAATGATCATCACGACAACACCTTCTGTAGATGGACACCGGGTGACCCGATACCACGGAGTCGTAACGTCCCACATAGTCGAAGGCGTCAATGCCTTCAAGGAATTCGGTGGAGCGATTCGTGATGTGGTAGGCGGTCGTTCCGGCATCTATGAAAAGGTGCTAGGCAAGGCGGATGGAACGGCACTGAAGGAGTTGATGCGCCAGGCCAAGGAGGCCGGTGCAAATGCGGTCATCGGAGTCGATATCGACTATGCGTCGATCGAGATCAAGGGCAGCATGATCATGGTTGTTGCATGCGGCACCGCGGTCACGATCGAGCCGATACGGGAAGCTTCGTTGGCGGACGGCCAGCCGCAGGCGGCGGCTTCACAACCCACAGCGCCTCGTGTCGAAGTTCATCAGGAACAGGTGGACGGGGATCGGCATCCGCAGGGACGTGATCCTGGCGGACCGGTGCAATCAGAGCGTTATGGTGCGCGTGAAATAGGATCGGATTTCGACCACGGCCGATGAGCGTGCGCGGCAACAATGCGCTGATGGTCACCGGGCGGATCGCCAGGGTGCTGCTCTGGGTGAAGCTGATGGTGGTTTCAACGATGGTTTGGGGTATTTCCCTCGTGACCATCGCTTTCGCGATCGTGCTGCCATGGAAGCATGCGGCGATCCTAAACATCCTGCTGATCGCCCTGGGCGTTGGGATCGGCTATCTCGGGTGGCTTTACGACCGG
>JAULKR010102648.1:0-10456 GCA_032356305.1 Prasiola linearis | reverse complement strand
GTGTGTGTGTGTGTGTGTGTGTGTGTGTGTGTGTGTGTGTGTGTGTGTGTGTGTGTGTGTGTGTGTGCACGTGTATGTGATGGGGAAACGACAATATCGTACCTGAAAGATCTCGTAGGCTTCTGGTACGACGCCCGGAGGCATCGCCTTCGACATGTGGTACTCGTACTCCGCCTGCTCCTTTGTGCCGCAAGCCTTTACATGCGTCTTTGCCATTCACTACTTCGCCTGGGGCAACCCCAACGTCGAAGTCCTTCAGCGAATCTCGAGGAGCATCTTGCCATGCTTGAAACAATGCTATTGACTGGGAAGCCCCCTTTAGTGTTCATAATTGACATGACGTGAGCAGAATGTGACGAGAAACGAAAATGCCTTGCTCACTACGTTGATATACCTGCAGTTGGTGATAATTGTGACGGCTCGAGAAGCTCTCTTGACGCCAGGCTTCCGGAAGGCTCGGCGAAGAGCTCGACGAAATGTTAAGGGACATTCCCTCGCAACTTGGTAAACAGTATCCTGACATACACATTGAGGGGTAAGCTAAAAGCTCAGCCAACAGTGTGACTGCTCTTTCACGATATAGAATCGTTGCAAGGCTGAGACTTACTGGGACAGAGCTTCATATTACACCTGAGCGGAGAACCAACCTGCATGCCGTTGGTCGTAGGCCTTGCTTTAGAAATTGCTGGCGCGCGCAATAGGACACGCCCATGGCTGCCTCATAAGCGGCATAATGGTGCTCCTTGCGCGTCTGGAAGCAGCTTAAAGAACACTAATAACGAGTCGTCAAATAACAGGTTGTTGCAAAAGAGCCGGGCGCAAGATGGCCAGATCGCCTGAAAGTGCGAGATGAAACTAACACGTTTTCCTCGTGCAGATGGTTGTCGTATGAGCTTGCACTTGCTTAGAAGATGCGTTTTGACAATATCGAAGTCGCATCCACGCTTTGGCATATAATCACCCAGTCACTGGATGCATGCTGCCAGAGTTTGGGCCCAAATTAAGAGTACTAAGCCGAGCCGTGCCGCGCCAAAGGCCCTTAAGGCCCCATAAGGCGCGCCAAATTACTAAGGTCGGCCATTGTATCTCCTGCCGTCGACCCCCTCAATTCTCGACACTTGATAGAGAAGCAATTGTCAATGACACAACTTGGCTTTACCACTTTTGCCTGCCAGGCAAAACATTACAGCTCGGAGGTTGGATTTTGCCACAATGGCGAAAGTGAAATAACTCTTTCCTAACTATATTCAGAATGGCATCCTGCTCAATCGATGATGGAGATGCCGAATCCAGTGTTAAAATTTTAATGGCTAATCATCTTGACATCTTGACGTCTTAATATCTTTGACAAGATACCATTGACACCTCACCTCCTTTTTGGCGGTCACCCATCTTCGGTGTTGACCGACCCTAGATTGGCCCTTGCGGCCAGATGTGGGTAATAAAATCTCTCTCTCTCACTTCAGCATTGTTGAAGGTATCTGAATCGTGAACCATTGACACCTCACTCAAGCATTGTTGAAGGTACCTGAATCGTGACTGGGATATTAGACCAATGCTTTCGAATATGTAGTGCATTTGCCCGACAGCCTGTCAAAGACAGAACGGTCACACTAATTGAACTGGCATCTATCTGACAGTGACTCATATTGTACTGATTCTTTGTCGTACACAAAAGCGTCCGAATGAAGAGATCAAGTTCATTTTTGCGTACGACCTGAATAAAAATGCACAGCGTTGCCTTACATCTCCAAGTATGTTATTACGGTTTGCCATCCATCTAACTCACGCCTTTTATCTATGTTGAGAGTCCTCTTGTAGCAAGTACGTATACATACTTTTGCCAATTTAGCTCCAAAGGCTGAATATTCGTGCATCTCATCTGCCTTATGTCAGCAGCTGCGCCTTAAGATGAATTCACCAAAACCACAATCAAAATTCAAGTCAATCTTCGGTGTTGACCGACCCTAGATTGGCCCTTGAGGCCAGATGTGGGTGATATTTTTCTTACACTATAATTTTGCCACAATTTTGCCATGCGTGAAATAACATCACGTACATCTTTTTGCCAACAGCTATGTCAACTTGTCAATTGCCAATTGATTCTACTGACAGCATTGCAGCTTGAGAGAAGAATTTCTCAGATGTTTTATTGAAATGTCGTTGTGATTTCCATAATCTTTTGGTTATGCAGCAAACAATTGGTAGCCTTGTCCGCTTACACCTATCTTCGACACCTAGAAGCGTCTCTTTGCGTTCTTCACGATTGCTCACATCACTTAATTTGCGCAACGACAGGGAAAGCTTGCTGTGTGGCTGCCTGACACGCTACAACGCAGGTAGCACGTCGCGTGTCCGGCACGAAGCTCGAGTTGTCCGGAGCAGAGCACAGTCAGCATCACTGCATGGAAGGCACTCTGCTACATCAAAGCGCTCAACTTGCAACCAATTTGCCCCTTGTAAATCAACATATAGCTTTGCGGGCGCATCGTCCGCTCCTAGTCACGATGCAAAAGGCAAGGCTTCACATTCTATACGCTGTTTAGGCATCATTTCTTCAGCAGGATGCCCGTACAGCGGTGGTGAGAATTAATAAAGTCATTTGGTTGCCCACTAGAACCGTTGCTTCAATGTACACGGTCAATGTTGATGAATTTTAAGTAGGTGGTTGGCATGCTCAGTCTTCGAGGAAGTACATGCATCCAAATGCTTCTGCTTTCCCTCTTAGCGTCACCAGAGGCTGCGAATACAAGCAAACAACTTCTTCGTAACCTCTCTTGTAGGATCTGCTGGCGAGGCGACGGATACAAGCGTCATTCTCCTTGATGTTGGCGGAATGAAGTGTGGTGGTTGTGCAGCCAGCGTGAAAAAGCGGCTTCTCGAGCACTCAGACGTACACTCTGCTGCGGTCAACCTAGTAACTGGCAGCGCAGTGGTGTCAATATCGGCCGCGGCGCCTTCTTCTCTCGCAGCTGAGATTGGAGGGTATATTACGTCGAAGGTGTGAATGCGATGGAATTTCAGGCAATCTGTGGCTGATACCCTCGCCTCTGATGTCATAGCCTGACTGAGATATGCAGTGGAAACTTTCACACCGGAATCAAGCCAAGGCATTGTAGATTCAGAATGTGGCCGCGGGGGCAGATGTTGTCGGGGTGGTCGAAGGGGAGGGGTCATCAGTCGAAGGGGAGGGGCCATCAGTCGAAGGGGAGGGGTCACTGCCTGTCTCCGCCAGCTACACTGCTTATGACGCCTTGCATTCGATCTCTGGACAGGGGTTCCCTTCAAAGCCAAGGACAGCAGCAGACGGCGGGTTGTTGGCCTCGGCTCAAGCCGCTGAGGACGAAAAACATGCAGAGCTCCGTCGGGGACTCCTAGATCTCGGCATTGCTTGGGGGCTGGTCGCCCTGTGTTGCACCCACCATGTGGGCCACTTTGCCCATGCAATAGGGTGAGGGCCCTCGCTGGCGCTTCTCAATGGCACTGGTGGCAACACCGGGCAGGACTCCAGGGCAACACTGACGATGATGTTGTTAAAACCTCTTTCTGTCGGAGTGTCAATTAAGGGGAATATTAAGCTCTAAGCCAGCCTGCTTCCCTTGGTGGGTGCCTTGTGGATACTAATGCAACGTATCTCCTCACATGCTAACAGCCTCTTCAACAGTTTGTTACGGTGTTCACCCATGCAGCCATCAGGATCTGCGAGCAGTTTCAGGTGGTCAGTCTCCGATTGCAGGTGGCACGAATATGCACATACACCACTTATGGCAGCAATTGGTAACCCCTCCGTCAGTGCTGCTCTGGGAGCTGTGGCACTGCTGGGACCTGGCAGGAAGCTACTCGTCGATGGAGTTGCCTCCCTTGCAAGGCATGCTTTGATGTCTCGCTGTGCTTTACAAGTCATGCTATCAAAGTTGCATCCATTGACAAATATAGCTAGAGGCTCTTACCTGAGTACATATCTCTTTCCTCTCATTGATGACTGCCTCAGCTTCTTTGCAATGCACCTGATTTCCCCCCACAGTCATCCTCGCCAATGACTTTTGATTGGATGGGTAGTGGAAGGGAGCTAAAGATCTGTAGATTGGCCATAAGCTGCTAGTCGAATTGCTAGATGGAGGCTGAACATGTGGCCGTTGAATCAAGGTGATTTGAGAATCCACCCTTAGCCTGCTGATTCAAAGCATTGCTTTATGTAACGGAGGAGGAGCTGAACGGTGTCAACACTTATGCTGTTGGCTCTTCTTTGGTATGATTGAGTGCCCTTGTGCGACATTGCCCACATATTCACGGTCAAGTGGTGAAAGTATGGAGGTTGTGATTAGGCATTGTGAACTGCAGGGGCCAGCCCAACATGAATTCGCTTATCGGGCTAGGAGCTGCGACATCATTCGTTGCAGGGGCCTTGTCGCTTTTCCTGCCTGAGGTCGGCCTGCAGTCGGCATTCTTGGAAGAGCCCGTCATGCTCCTGGCTATTGTCCTGCTGGGGCGCAATCTCGAAGCAAGAGCGCGTCTCAGAGCCTCAGGTATCCCACGTTGCGACGAGCATGCTGTCACAAGTGATTGTATTGTTTTGGGTGCCTTACACGAGCACATCCTGACATGTAACCTCGGCTTACATGATGCGCGAATGCAAATTTGCGGGCGTGCACACACACACACACACACACACAATGCAGATGTCAAGGAACAAGACCTGAGCTCTGAGGTACTATTATTCGTATCTTGTTCCTGAGCATGGTCGCTACAACAGCGTTCGCCTATATGCGTAGCATGAGTCTTCGTAAGCTGACAAAGCAGCAGTGCGAGCACATGCTTTTGCATGGCCGTCAGTGAAATATTACTACAACGTAATGTGACAACGTCTTGATGCACTTTTGATATCTCGGAAGCGACATCACAGAGACAGTTGCTGCAAATCAGGTGCGTGCTGCAGCACTCCAGCACATGATGGAGAGGGCTGCAAGGGGCCCCCTGAGTGCTGCAGCTGTGTAATGCATCCATCGCAAGCACACACAAACTGGTCAGCCCGTCAGATGGGGATGCGAATCAAATCTGCTCCAATGGAGTACTTACCACCACGACACCCGACCATAGTCTTCCCCATGTGCATACAGTCACTGCTGCACGGCATGCAATGTACTGCTGTGGCAGCACTATGATCGCAGATTTTCAAAGTCGACCCTGAAATCCGGATTTCTTGATAGTAAATATCTCGATAGAATCATGGCTTACGCTTCATGTCGCAACCGTTGCCCTCCACCCCAGTCCTGTAAAAATGGGGACGTTAGAAACAAAGCCGAATGGCGAAATTTTGTCTTCTTGAGGGATTGAGGGAGATGTCCTGAATGTAATCCTATGCTGAGAGCTAATGCGCCGTCATGTCACAGGACACATCACTCAGTGATCATCTGACCACAGCAAAAAGAAGGGGTGCCTAGCAAGGGAGTGGCAGAAGTCGACACTCTGTCACCAGCAACAAGGGCCGCAAGGTCGAAGGAAGGACACACTTGGTATTGAACGAACGATACCCTCCAATTATCTTGGTACGATGCCACCAGGGACGCCCATCCCTGCAGAGGCCACTGACACACGGTCGACTCTTCTTCACACCGTAACAAGAGCTCTGGGAATGAGGATTGATAGATATCATGGGAAGCGGTGCTAGTACAACAGTACCATGCAGCCGTAGTCCTGCTCTTAAACATCTTGAAATGTATTGCGACACCACCTTGACATCAAGCCTCATCTGACGGAGGAACGAACGAGGGAGTCGGTGGTGGACGTAATAGTATTCCTATGCTTCTACACGAGTACATTCAGACTTCACGGCTACACTGAACAATCAATGGTCAGCCCCACGGCTGCGATGAATTTGTTGAGGATAATCATTCATGTGGACGTACGTGTTCTGTTTCACTGCAAGTATATCGTAACACCCTGTACCGTGGCTTGCTCATTGATCTACAACGAACAGAGGTAGCCCCAGACGCTACCTCTATCGCTGTCCCGATTAGACATCTGGTGGCGGCAGCGGCGGCAGACCCTATCAACTCCTAGCTAAGCCCTTAAACCATACCTGCTCTGGTACCGGGCCCTACCCCTAACCCTAAGCCCTTACCATACCTGCTCTGGTACCGTGCCATGGTGCGTGCGCCACGTGTCCATCTCGCTGAGGATCCGTCTTGAGTTGCAGCACTTGGCATAGCACCTCACCAGCTCTTCGAATAAAACGGAGTCCATTTCATACCCATGTTCCTGCATGCAATTGGCGCAAAATGATGAGAGACTCGGCTTGGCACCTTATCGGCATCAAAACATCAGCCACATACAAAAGTGAGCAAGAGGGAGAGAACAGATAACAGTACCAGCATACTACAAAGACTGCAAGTTCGCACCTATGTAATCACAGCATAAGACCAATGACATTGAATACCAATATAACTCATGCTGTGATTGTCTAGTATTCGTCTTTCACCATGTTTCGATGGTATTTGTGGACATTGTGAACGTTGTGGCTTATTAAACCACACGAAAGAGCCACCTGATCTCCTACACGCTTGTTATGTTCGTTGATACTTACACGCTTGTTATGTTCATTGATACTTACACGTTCATTATATTCATTGATACTTACCTTGGTAAGCTGGGAGACAACACCGGCAGCCCAGCCATTTTTGTAAGCCGCGCACAATTGCATGATGCCCTGCAAGTAAAGCACCGGGCAAATATAATACACTCCTTGTCAAACCTACGACGAGGGCTGCTGCTTCAGCAATTGGGTCATGATGAGCAGGACTCACACACACACACACACACACACACACACACACACACACACACACACACACACACACAAAACACACACACACACACACACACACACACACACACACACACACACACACACACACACACACACACAATGCATACATCGTGATCTCGTAATGTTTTACAATATTTAGACGACACTGAGGATTGCCTTTTCCTCAACATCTTTAGACCTGCACAAATGCTGACCTGGACACCACCGAGGTCGACGAGGAATACTTTGCCATCGGAGATGCCACCCTGGAGTATCACGTTTTCAGGCTTGACATCCCTGCCGGCAGCACCGAATGGTAAGTCACAACCTCAACAGATGCATGGAAAGCAGATACTGCATTATTTGCTGAGTGAAAGTCGATTATTCTCACACTTCTGGTTGAAATACTTCACAGCTAGTTTCGCGGGTAACTATTGTTACGATGCGTATGCGCTTACATTAGCGAATTGCGATATATCCAGGGCTGCACACGGTATTGCAAAATGATGAAACTATGTGTTGGGGTCCTCCTTACAGTGTATCAAGTGACCACCAATCCTCGGAGATCGGTGGTCACTCAATTGTAGAGACCAGCTCTAGAGCTGTCTACTGAAACACCAGCTCGATACAAGCGCCTCATACACTGTCGAAGCGGTGACAAGGTACGATTAGGATTGACCTGTGGGTGATGGCCGGTCGTCGCGAGGCAAAGTGGGCCAAGATGTCCAGTAGCTGCAGAGCTACCCTCGTTATGTCAGCCTCACTGAATCGTGCCCCGTTGTCGACGAGCTCGCCCAGTGTCTTCCCCTCCACTAGTTCCTGTGTGTGTACAGCATTCGCCACAGGGCCACTTTCAGAAGCATGCAGAAACAGAAACGTGTTGACTGAGAAGGCTCTTGTACCGTACTTCATAAGTTTCGGTACAGCACTCGTGAGGTGCCATCGACACTGGGGCTCTAGCTTGAGACATAAGCGCCAAAGCAGTTAACCAAAAGAAAAAAGGGCTAGGGTCGACCAGAAGAAACGGGTGGCTTGACATGTAGCCTTTATACGACTCTCTGACGACTAGAAGCACATCGGAATACATTGGGAAAGATAACTCGTACCTTCACACTGAATGTACAAAAAGAAAATAGTTGTGATACAATTAGATCGGAATAATTTATGTCATCAGCAGTGCTCACCGAGCGAATCATCAGCACTTGGGCCAAATTGCATGCGCCTCTGGGTTGACCCTTCAACAAGTCGTGCAATGTGTGTCAACCCTGAACCCAAACGTTGACGAATCGCTCGGTGAGGGTGAGAGCACTTTGTTAAAGTACACTACCTAAGGAAACAACTTTAAGCAGACAGCTGGAAGGTGGACGAGCTCCGAGGCCGCTCAGAAGCCAGCCCAAAAGAAGCCTCTCGGAAGGTGCCACCGAAGAAGCAACAAGAGAGCCCTCACTTTCGTAGAAGCCCTCAGGCAACTATACAGCGGCTGTCCACCATATACGACTCATGCTCTTGCATTGCCCCCCCCCCCCCTTCGAGTTTTCACGGGAACCTGTAACGTTGAGGGGTGACGAGGGCACCAGCTGGCGTACCTGTACGAGGAAGAATCCGCGATCTTCCTTGGTGTCGACTTCGAAGTAGTCAATGTAGCGTGGCACTCCAGGGTGGTCCAAAGACTTCAAAGCAGCGGCCTCCCTCTCGAAAAGCTGCAGCTGTTTCCAGTCAAAGCCGCGGCCCCTCAGGCTCAGCGCCTTGATCGCCACAAGCTGCCCGGAAGCCGCCCCGCTGTCAGGATTCCAGCCGACTTCAGCTGCCTGCGTAGGTGACAGCTGGCGATGTTGCAACAAGGCCTCACTGCTCCGTACACACTTATGAGGGATCTCAGCGCAGAGGTTCCAATCATGACCTCGTTGCAGCACTGCAGATCGATTGAAAATGTGTTGCGTCACCGATGGGGGATAAACAGGGTTGGGGTTTATGTAACAGAATTCCACCCTTGCAACTGCCACGAGGAAAAATATTAGTTGATGTCATCGTCAGGGATTCGGTAGAGAGGTTCAACATGAGTAACACTCGGTAACGAATGATGGTAATACATTCAGGAGAATAAATGAAGAGCAGATCAAAATTGAATGGGACGTCGATCATTGTATCAAGAAAGCTCGCAAGTCCGATGTTCAATCCCAAAAATGCAGTCATTCGTGTTCGAATTCGATTTCTCGAGCATCATCAAGGTTTCCAGTGCAGGAATGCTCTTTCCAGTGCGGAAGTGCCCAAGGCTAAACATGAACAGTGCCGTGGAGTCGCGCCATGTGCACCATCACAGGAAGGCAGTTCAGATGACAAATGCAGTTCCACAAACAGGTGCAGGGGTCTTGTGAAGAGGGGATGACGTACATTGAGTCAAGATGACAGCGCATGTGCTAAAAAGCAGGTCATCTACATCACGCCAGAGGAATGGCCGAGGAGTGCAGTGAATGGTTGCGCTATGCTCATTGTTGCGCAGTGCTCGTTGTGCTCGGCAAGACCTTGCCTGAAACTCGCACTGTGATCCCGTGCATGAAATCGACTCAATACAGCAGAATGTGGCGGTAAGAGTAGCAACAAATCGCGAAGTGGTCAAGCACTGGCACCTTGTAGGTGATGCCGTTGCTGCCACGACCAAGAACCCCGGCGACCCGATACCGGTTATTAATCACGTCGCCGATTGCGAAACCATCGGAGTTAACCACCGTGCTCCTTTGTGTATCATCATCTACAGTGCAATCAGGCTCTGAGGTGGTCTGCAGCATCGCAGCTGCAATCATGAGCTTGACACCTCTGATAAGCTATAAACTCGTGCACACGTATACACATTTGGACACATAAACAATGGCTCGCCTTCCGATAGATAACGGCCTCCTTTGCTGACTGAGCAGCTCACAGGCTTCCTGCTGCGAAAACGTCGCAAGCTGCAGCAGTCATCAGAACCTCGGTTCCCGAGACCGACCAGTTTTGAAGAGTTTTGGCGATTACAAAAGGGGCCAAGATACTTGCCCCAAGAAGCTAGCAATGAGATGTGTCGTGGGTAGGCAAATTTGTGTATTGATATTCTTTGGTTACAGTGCATCAGAGAAAAAAGCTCGCCGAGCAAGTCGCTGATTAGCTTGTAAGGCTGCCGAGACTGGACTGTCGCAGCAGCTTCCAAGCTCAGCTCAGATGCAATTGTATTAAGCAACGAAATCAATCAATCAACGGCAGTGAATGGTGTATCAAATGATAACATCACGCATTTGAGTCATTGGGACACTGGGGCTCCAGCCTATCATGCGGTGTCAGATCAGCACCAGGCTGTACAAGTGGAGACGCATGCTGTCCAGAAAATTGCTCATCCAAGTCCTTCCGCGACCTTAAGATTTTCAATATTGGAAATACTTGCACTCGGGATCCTCTCAGCATGCGAGTATCCTACTAGCATACCTGTACTGTCACCAGTGGTCCTCTAATTCTGCGTTTCGAGAGCCTTAGATTACTAACGTCACTTAACACAGTCATTCAGTGCTACTAGTACTTACAGCACACTTTGACAATATGTGAGAAATTCTCCCTCTTTCCTCTCTCTCTCGCTCTCTCTCTCTCTCTCTCTCTCTCTCTCTCTCTCTCTCTCTCTCTCTCTCT
>JAULKR010102537.1:0-10461 GCA_032356305.1 Prasiola linearis | reverse complement strand
ACACACACACACACACACACACACACACACACACACACACACACACACACACACACACAACCCAGCACCTCTCAAGTGACCTAAATCTCAAATTGCTCGTATTATGCCGATGAACACTCTACAGACATCAGCCACGTCCATCTGCAGTTGATGCTCACTTCTCAGCATATCGAAAACTTTATTGCGAACATGTCCTGCATCCCTCTTCGATCGATGTGTCACCAGCAAGTTGCAACAGCATTCAGCAGATGAAGCATGTGCTTGCCCTGCTTGCACTTACACGCGAATTAAGGTGCCATTCATCGCAGGCAGCAGTCCACATGCTTCAGGCAGTCGTCTGGTGTTTAGCAACCAGTGTGGGAGGATCCGTCTGTCGAACGTGACGGTGGAGAATGCGGGCATCAACTGGGATTCACCCGAGAATGTGTTTTGGCACCATCGGGTCTCTCTCTCCCTCCCCCCCCCCCCCCTTTCTTTTCTCCCGCCAGCTACATCAAGCGATACTGTTCGCAAGCAGTGAGTGGAATAGGCACATAGGTTTGCCGTTGAGCTGTTGCCACGTCTGTTTCGACACGTAGATGAACCCACCCTTGCCTGGTCAAACTCCCCAAACACCTCAGTGCAGCATCTGCAACAGCTTGCCGAGGTGCACCGTTGTGAGAAGTGATGAGTAAGAAGTGATGAGTAAGAAGTGATGAGTAAGAAGCGAGGAGTGAGAAGTGATGAGTAAGAAGCGAGGAGTGAGAAGTGATGAGTAAGAAGTGATGAGTAAGAAGTGAGGAGTAAGAAGTGATGAGTGAGGAGTGATGAGTAAGAAGTGAGAAGTGATGAGTGAGGAGTGGTCGCTCTGTACGACGAATCGGACAAGCGAAGCCCGCAAGACAAAAGTCATTGGCCAACTGGAAGCGCCGTCATGGTGCCGGTATCATCGTTTGAGTGATGGCACGGGAGTACTGCTGCATACCTGTGCGCAAAGGGTTTCACGCCTCGTGCAGGTCGAGCGGCGAGAGTCTGCGCGCATCGTGATGCACGGCAACGCGGAATTCGAGGCTCACGACGTATCACTGCGAGGAGATTGCTCTTTCAGTGTGCCAGAGGGGCACCGCATGGTCGTCTTGCGGGTAGGCTGCTTGGCCAGCTACCCTGCCTGGCCAGCTACCCTGCCTTCCAATAACAGCCCAAATGGGAAGTCGCGGTACTGTATCGCGATCTCATGCTCAGGGTTTGGGCTAAGGATACTCTGTGACTAGTTCTACTTCGGTATTGCTCCGTGGGGTGAAAGCACGAACATCGGGCCTGATGGGCTGGTGGTCATGACGATGCATGGCGCCAATACGATGACTTCGAAAATGGCAGCGATACTTTGTCTCACCTGTTCGTTTGTGACATGAAACAACTCGCAATTACGTGTTCGTATGCCTTTCTCTAGATGGCTCTCAGTCGACGTCGAGTCTCATACAGCAGAACACTCTGTCCCCTCAAGACCAAATACTGCCATCGAATGGCAGCCTATGGTGACGTATCGCAGAAAGGATTATTTCTGTTGTTCGTGTTTGGTCAGGGCATTGATGGTGTTCCGGCTGTCAGTCTGGAGGCACTGCCACATGGGAAGGCCACGTGGTCCCACAAGTACAGACTGGCTGACGATGGACGTGTATGTGTCTCCCTGCAACACCGGACATAGCGCCACCACAGACAGTCGCAGCGGACATCACCTGAGCCGCAATGCATCTGAGGTTGGCTTGACAGCAGCAGCAGCAGCAGCTGCAACGGCCCCGTCTTCACGATGGGTTCTGGAGAGGGGCCGACTTGCCTTGTTCCATCTCGATATTGCTATAGACATGTGCAGCTCTGATATTGCCAGGCACCCACGACAGTCACCCACGAGAAGACTATGCTGAGGTTACACCTCAACAGCTTTCAGCTACATACACATTTGGTTTCTCTCGAGTTCGAAGTTTCTCTTATGCATGTAAATTGCATGCTGCCTCTTCCTCTTAGTTTCTTTACGACAAATGAGGGCTCGCTAGATGAAGCTCGGGGGTCGATTCAACAATAGCCGAACCTGGTCTCAGCAAGAACGCCAACAGCACAGAGCTATATGGGCAGTTCTGATGGCTGCAGAGAAGGCAGCTATGTGGTATATGCATAATCACACCGGCTGCATCCTTACAAATGTAATGTATGTAAATTGCAACCTCTCAAAGCTGACTGGTGTTGCAGATACAGGATAAAGGTTACCCAGAAAACCCTTTGGCTTAGAAATGCACATTGACATCGTATTATGCATGGGGCGCTGGTACCATGGTGCTTACCCCTGACGAGTAGTACTACCAGTTTGCGGCCCTACACAGTCAACTACTTGATGCTTGCAAGTACGTGCATTGGCTTGGTATGCGGATGCACTCGTTCACATATGGACGTTATTTCCGATGTAGGACAGTTGCATAAAATCAGGCACGTCCTACATACCTCTTGTTATACCATCGTCGACATTTGCCCTTTCAAAGCAAGTTGCCAAGTGGGCATAGACATGTACTACAGCTGGCCTTGGCTAATCAGGCTTATCATAATTGCATGAACGACTTGCTTATCTAAGCAGCACTACTGCTGCTGCCATAAATATACGTGACCCGGTAAATTATTCTTCTCTCTGGTTGCAAGTGTGTAGATCCGTCGTATCTGTGGGTGATTATATGTTTCCGTAATTATCTCTTTGCCGGTTACCCATATATGTCATGATATCAGTGACTGATCGCTTGCGACTCAAATTTTGATGGCCGATATCACGTTTCAGCATGTTCCTAGCCTTTGTTTAGCCGCATGTGTGGGTTTTCTTCCAATTTTGCACCTATCCTCTTACCCACGTACCCATGTTACGTGTTGACTGACCCTATATTAGCCCTTGAGGCCAGTTGTGGACTATAATTGTTTCTCTCTTCAAATCTCTCTTTGTGGTGTTCTTATTTGGTTTAGGTCATATATTTCGTCTCTGGAAAGATAAAATTGGCGCAGGAAATTGAAGCACGCGAAATTATGTGTCTTATACTGAAGTAGCGAAGGGACGCCATGCCCAAAACACAAAGATCTCTTACTTCTTCACATGTCCATTTATAGTTCACCACATACTCAGCAGTAAGTCGTCTCAGCCGAATTCATCGGGTATTGACTTATAGAAGCTTGACATTATATTTCATCTCACGTAAGTAATCAATTTATAGATTCGCTACTTCGCGGCTCTCCGGGAAAAAGAGAGGAGAAAGGAGAGAAGAGGACGAAAAAGGGGAGAGTGGAGAGATAGGAAGGGAAGCTAAGGGACGCGGGAGAGAGGGGGAAGTGCGTGTGCGTGCGTGCGCGCGTGTGTGTGTGTGTGTGTGTGTGTGTGTGTGCGTGTGTGTGTGTGTCTGTGTGTGTGTGTGCGTGTGTGAGAGAGTGCGCCGGGCATCTTACATTGCCATATATGCGAGATAGTCTGAGCAGCACAACATGCACCACCGAACTACTTGCTCATCCACATAGTGAGCACATGTCGTGACACAAAAATTGCGGTAGCAACTGGTCACGGCAGTGAGTTGTGCCCCAGTATTCGCGATCAGCACAGCAAACGCGTAGCATCGAGGAGAGGTCATCTAATGTCTAAACTATCCTTTTGGGATGACTAGCCAATTTGCATATGAGGCCATGAGCGGCCAACTGCTCTTCAGCCAACAGGAGCAACACTTCGTCCCCTGCCACCCCGTTTTCTCCTGCCGCCCCTGGAGCTGCGCGCAACAGCGCCCTGGGAGGTGGAGGGCAACGTTGCGGAAATGGCATCATCTTCGCTGACTCGAGCAGGCGCAGCCTCTGCACTGCCTGCAGCCAGCTGGCAACATATGAACCGCCCTGGAGTAAATACTATGCTTTTCTGGAATGCATCGAGCATTGGTCAGGTCATGATTGACGGATGACACACGAGACATAAATTCCACGAGCGCTTCAGGCTCATCGCCAAGGGTCTAGGGTTTAGAGGCACTACCTGCTTCGGAGGCCAGCTTGCCATGGTCGGGTCTCGTGGGCGACGTCTTCGGGTGTTCCTGAACAGCGCGGAGAGGATCAGCGAAGACTCCTGTCAAAGCTGCAGAGGCTGCCTGGACAGCAGCCGCCAAATTGCTCTCGGGTTGCCTGCGAGCGGTGCCTCTCAGCTGCCGCAGTAGGTCGGCGCCCGACTGCATGCAGCCGCTGACCTCAGGCCCACCTGCTGCTGACTGTGACGATGGCGGCGCCTCCCCCTTGGCATAATTGCTGGATTCCCTCAAGGGTGGCTTCCGACTCTCTCCCGCTGCCCTATGCTCAAATCCGGGCGGCGCCCGCCCTGTAGCTGCACGACAGGAGGCAGCACCACTGCATCTCTGTTCACGTCGTAGCTCATTCCATTTATCGCAGCTGAAGGAAGGGAAAAGGCTCTCTTAATTGTCTAGTGGACCTCACCTTCTGCTATGTTGATTCATTGCTATTCTGCTTCATTTGAGCAGAGTGCTGCACGAGACAAAGATAAGCAGCTGCAGGCATAGTACAGGTAACGTTCGACATCTAACATTTATATAGCGTGCTGTAGCTTGCCTTCAATCGAGGTGCAAGATGCCAATTCTTACACATTAACCTCATCGTTGACTTGTGCAAAATATAGTGGTCAAGGCTGAAAACCGTTACTTTACAATCGCCGACGGGAACTCTTGTGACAACCCTGAAGCGCCATGAAGCATCACGAGTGTACGCAAGACAGTTCGACACCTGTCAAAGGTTTGGCTGGGAGCTCTGCCGCCGCTGAAGCGCGATGTTCTGCCGCTGCTGTTGGTCCGCTGCGGCCGGCAGTTGAGGCCTCGACGGGACTCTCCGTCCTCGCAAAGGGAAACCTGGACTGTCGGCCGGCGCCACCGGGCAACGACTGCGACGACATCGTGTCGGCAAGGTGCACTCCTGATGCGTCGGAAGTGGGCTGGCTGTTGCCTGTCTCAGTCGCTGCACCAGCTGGT
The DNA here is from genome assembly GCA_032356305.1 of Prasiola linearis. Classification (NCBI taxonomy): domain Eukaryota; kingdom Viridiplantae; phylum Chlorophyta; class Trebouxiophyceae; order Prasiolales; family Prasiolaceae; genus Prasiola; species Prasiola linearis. Next base: position 5,449 of record JAULKR010102537.1, on the reverse strand, counting down.
AAGCCGCCAGGCTGTACAGGTGGCTTCGGGAGTGGCAGCTGTACCGATGACGTGTCAACTGAGCCACGGGTGCGTGGTGATGACGTGTCAGGGGCGAGAGGGCGCTCGAACCCCGGCGGCGGAAGGCGAGGCCTCCTGGTTGCACCCTCAAAGCCGGGAGGGGGACCACTCGGCCGCAATCGACCTTGCTGCACAGTGGGCACGGCACATGCGCCGCTGACGGTGCCGTGCCTCGGCTGACTGGCTGCAGTAGAGGGCTGGCATCGGCAAGAGGCTTCCTCACCCTCTGCCGACGGCTTGCCTTGTTGCTGGCCGCCCTGACTAGGTGCCACACAGAGCCGCTGGTGCGGTGGGGGTGCTGTGTCGGATGCTGCCATGTCTGCATTGCTGCCTGTCACTTCGCTGCTTCGAGGCACCTGCCCTGGAAGAGTGCTGGAGTCCTCTGCTGCCGCTGCGGCTGGAGCCATTGATGGGGCTGGGGCAGCCTCAGTGAGGTCACGGTTGTGGTCCCCTGTGGTTGTGGTGGTGGAGGCGACCGAGCTCGTTCGTCCAGCTGAAGCAGAAGCCCCAGCCCCAGGATCCCTCCCGGGTTTACCGAGGAGCAACAGCAGCGACGAGCTCTCCCCTCCCTGACGTGACCACATACCACAGCACCCCATCGGTAGTCGCAGTGCTCAAAGTGGCAGCCACGGGCAGCCACATCACCGCCGCTGTAGGAACAGTGGGGGCCCCTCTTTCGTACTCATGTTGCCATAGGCGCAATGTCCCACCATGCATTGGATGACCAGCACCACCACCTCGCCGGTCGTAACAACGTTGCCTTTCTGGCGACACTGCCGCTGCTTCTGCAGTCATACTCATGTAGGTACAGACATGCGCACACATAAACATTTCCACAAACACACACACACACACACACACACACACACACACACACACACACACACACACACACACCACTTGCTGAATCGAAACTCACCATACCCACCCTGGAGGAGGCGCTGGTAGCTGACGTCATCTGTGGCGGCGGTGGCACCATTGTCCGCCCACCCGCACGGCCACTGCCTTGAGCAGTCCTCCCCTTCTGGGCCTGTGCTGGCTGTTGTGGGTTGGGTGCAGCAGGCAGTGACGTGGCGCGTGCCAGCTGCGCTGCCATCGTCTGCATCATGTATGAGGGGTCAGTCTCTCAGACACCCTGTTCAAATGTGATGTGAAGACTTACTTCATGATTTCATCGCTTTTTCGAAATAGCACTTCCAAAGGTTTCGCCTGCGACTGAGATGAAATGGAGCCAACTTCGCCTGCTGTCGTGTAGTGGTGACAAATCATTGACTGAAGCTAGGGGGTCTGTGGACATTCTCAGAGAACCTGATGTCAAAGACACATTGCAAGAGAACCCGATCTTGCCGGAGCGCCAGACACATAATGAAACAACCTGTACGTCCAGGGCGACATCAATTTTACAGGCCTTCGCACAGGCTGCACGTACACGTGTGTGTTTTCCCACAAAGCTAATGGAATACCAGAAGAGTGCCGGGCAGGGCCACCCACATGAGGTGCCGGAGAGCTGTGGCGGGGGCCCTCCGCATCGGACTCCACAGCAGCACCTCCATGTGAGGGGCTCGACAGCGATGGCCACTCCAGGGCGGGCGCACCCTCAGGCTTCTGCGAAACGAGGGGCAGCTTGGACGATGAGTCAACCGAGGCAGACGTGAGGAGCGGGCTCTCTCCGAGAACCCCAGGAACCTGTGCTGCTTGGTCTGACGAAACACTGACACAGTTTGCTAGCAAGCATGACGGAATGTCTTAGACCCAGCACTGATCAATTGTACTGGATACAGGTGATCAGTTTAGCTACATGCAGCAAGAGAAAGCGTGACGAACGTAGCAGCATGCCATTCGAGAACATCATGTATCAAAGGTACAGGGGCCTATCCCCCCCCCCCCCCCCCCCCCCACACACACACAAACACACACTCGCGCGTAAATGAATGCACATGAAGGTACATGAGCATTTTGCTTGCATAAAGAGAGACATAGGCATTGAACTGCAAACTGCATGTTGCTAAATTTCTCAGCAAAACCCTGGCAATGTGAAAGCATACCACTGAGTGCACAGCCCACGACAGGTTGACTTGTTCTGTTGAGCTTAAATTGGCCCTTGCTGCAGATGATGGGAGTCGTGGCCCCGCAACTCCACTGTCTGCGGACCAGATGCTGGTGTATATCGTACATTGTTTCAGGGGAGGCTGGTATATGTCGACCATTGTTTCATGGGATAATGGTAAATGTCGACCAATGTTTCAGGGGATAGAACATTATTTAGCTTTGCTGCTGACAGATTCCAGGCATGCTATGCACTGCACAAACGACCATGCCTTTGAAGTTGCGCGAGATTGTGAGAATCTATCAGTGTACTAAGCTGATGTTTCTCCACAGGAGCAGCCCTGGTAATCTCGAAGGATCGTTGCATAGCTAGCTGCTCGTGATTGTCATTGGTTCAACAGCCACGTGGTTAGAACCGTCGGTACAAGTTATGTCATCTGTAAAAAGTATCTGTAATAACTGATCAGTACCTGATGCCATCAGCTATAGCATCAGAGCCGTTCGCTGCCAAGCTGAGGGCATCAGCAGATGCGCAGAGGAGCAGCCGACCTGGAGTCGCTGAGACTGACAACGCCAAGGGCGAAGACATTTGCGTTGGTGATGAGGTCGTAGACTTTGCGACGCCATTGCCGTTGCAGGCACGCGGCTGGTGTGGGTGAAGGACGGGATGCGAGTTCGTTCCATGGCTGCTCCCATTGGCGGCTGCGGGGGCCCCGGGCTTTGCATCTTCGGGGGCTACGACCTCGACAGACATCTCGAGTCGCCACAGCGACAGCTGAGCTACTTCTCGAAGACTACCACAAAGGTGCCACGTCAGCAGGGGCAGCCAAGCAAAGCTGGTGATACGACACCAGACATGCTTCAACTCACAAGTGCCCGTAATGCTACAATATCACATCTCGAGTGTATCCTGTTACTTTGGTCCGGCACAAAAACGATGTATAAGATGTTAAGTAAAACGCAAGTTTACGTAGGAATGAATTTGGAAAAACGAACACTCTTACTGCCATAAATCGGCATCACGTACCCACACTCAGATGGATACCATGGCACGTGTCAGCATTCTCCAAACCCAGCAGGTTGACCTCTACAAACAGCAGTTGCGAGGCTCTCTCACCGATGGTATGAACGTAGAGGCAGTCTTTAGTATTGCAAGGCAATCCTTTGAGAAAATATGTGCAGTACTTTGTGGTCCCTAACGATGCCCTTATGGAACGACCTGCAGCCCGCAACCACTACTTCTGCCGGTGCAAAATGACAATGTTAATTTCATCTTAGTACCTTTCAACAATATCAACGAAATACGCATACGCACGAATGTATGCACACACGCACACACACACAAACACACACGCACGCACGCACACACGCACACTCACACTCACACACACCTACACACACCCACACACGCACACACACACGCTCACACACACACATACATACACACACACATACACAGACACAGACACACACACACACACACACACACACACACACACACACACACACACACACACACACACACACACACACACACACACAGCGCATTGATGCATGAGCAGCGTCCTTCTGACCATGCCAAGTTGCGCCATCGATGGCAGTGATGCAATCTGCAGCTTCTTCTGAGCGCCTGAATGTCACGTAAGCACTACCACTTGGGCCGTTCTTCAAGGCCGGGGATACTTGGGGCAATGGTCGGCTCACAGACACCTGCTAACAGCAAAGCCTGCATCATGTCTTGCGACTTGCCCAAAGAGCTTATTGCTGACATTTCCAGGCCAGATCAACGAAAGGGGCTTCAAAGTGATCGAGTACACAAGCAGAATATGGATGTGTAATCGATTCGCTTCTGTGTCAGAGTCCCTGTTGTTCGCAATGAAAGCACCTTGAGCAGCTGTCCGAATCTGCCGAAATGGCTGTGATGTTGAAGCAGCTCTTCTTGACAGAGCTCCGGCGCCAGGCCAGCTACGTACACAAGATTTTGTTGCACGACTCGTACATTCTGCGGTGAAAAAAAACTTCTGTAGCCGTGACTTGTTCCATTGTGTATTCTGCTTGTTTTCCATAACAGCCTGGCCATAACCACCGCCAACAAGGCAGGGGAATAGGGCGCAAGCCTGGACGTTTACGTTGAGATGTTGATGCACTTGAGGCGCATCATGTTCGCTAGTATTTGCATATCCGTTGCTATTAGTACGCCCTTTGGACCGCCGCTTGGGCTTCCGTGCTGATTTCCCCAAGCTGCATGGGGGCAGCTGCCATCTGAGAGGTCTCATTTGAAGTAATGGATCATTCTTATTCCTTGTCACGCAATGATACTGTCACCGCAGCATTCTATCATTAAAGATTGCCTAACAACATAAAGGACTGATAATCTGTAAGTACAGAAGCAGCACGCACTCGTCGGGACTGATGCGCTCCATAGTGATGCTGGCAGCATCATATACGGTGCGGCAATTGGGACAACGGCCCGGCAGATTGTCTTTGGTGGCGTCGTCCATTATATGGTGGTAGCACCATAAGCAGAGGCTGTAGTCACATGAAGTGCAAAGATGCGTTGCACGGTCCGTAGCATCCATTGCCTCCATACAGAGAGGGCATGTAGTATCTTCCTCGAGAGTCATGCTGGCTTTTCAGCTAATTGCTTTCCCTGGCAACGACGTGAAACTCGACACCTGCAATTCAGCCTAGCATTTTGTCGTCACTTTCTCTAGCCTTCCGCCGTGAACACTGGCCAAGACACAAGAGTCTATTACTTTCAAAAGATGGACAAGAGCAATAGACAGCGGAGATACGCGGCTACCATTGGTCGCTATTCGAGTGGTTGAATCCGGGCAACGTGACTCCATCATTTGCAGAATAAGCAATTGCATCCGTTCTGACCAATCATATTATTTCTGAACGCCTAGGCAATTGTCGACATATAAGTTTGCCCAAAGGCAGCAACGATGGCATTACGCGCGAGCAAAATAACCACCCGTCGGCGTAAATTAGTCATTGCTTGTGGTGAGGCCAATTACACGTCAGACACGCATGACCGTACGGTTCGTGATATATTCGTGTATGCTACGTAGACCATAACTTGAATTCATGATTGCCAGGATAAGCCAGCAGGGGCATCGTGGGGTACGGGATTCAGACATTTCAGATAAGCAAGCAAGCAATAACAGGAATTTGAGCTTATAAGCTACCACCAGTGCATGCTCTAGATCTATAACCGTTTCTTAGTGATATATTTTGAGCTTCAATTATCGATACGCTTTGCCGAACACACATACACACACACACACACACACACACACACACACACACACACACACACACACACACACACACACACACA
>JAULKR010102426.1:0-10467 GCA_032356305.1 Prasiola linearis | reverse complement strand
AATAGGAAACCGATCTTTCTCCGAACCTGATGCCGCCGACGGATTATCTGGCATCCACGGTCCACGAGGGTCATCGTCACGATTAATGTACTTGGTAAAGTCTTTGGGTACGCCTTTCAATTGAAAATGCTGGCGGTTTTTGGCATATATCAAGATATATTCATGATCAGTTGCAAACTTATTAGCGGCATCGTTCGGAGTAGTGCGGTTCATCCATACGAAATTCCCAATAAAATTATCCGAGCCGAACAGTCCGTCGCAGAGAAGCTTCAGGTGAGCCATTTCTCGATCGTCAATTGAGATTAAAAGCACTCCGTCGTCGGTGAGTAGATCTTGGGCCAACCGCAGTCGTTGATACATAAAATTAAGCCACTTACTGTGCCGGTTGGCAGCTGACTTTCCTTTACGATGATCATTATACGTCAGATGCGGATTTCCGGTATTATAAGGCGGATCAATGTAGATAACATCTACCCGCTGGGCGTGTGTAATTGCCAACGCCGAGAGGGTATGATAGTTATCACCCTCAATAATGTAATGAGTTGGATTCGTATTCTTTCCATCTATGTCGAGCGAGGGCGTAGGCTTCAGAGCAGGAAACATCTGTTCGGCCATTTCCACTACTGTTTCCGGCTGGGCGCTTTCTTCCCACACCAAACCAAAACGCTCATTGGGCGGAACTATCAAAGCATCAAATAATATCTTAAGCTGATCCAAGAGAAAGTATGGCTAGGTTCAACCGGCTTAAATTACGCTTTCTTATTTAGAATGAAAAAGGAAGCGGTTAGTGTTATAGAACCAAATGTTCGGGTATTTCAATTTACATGAACACCTAAAATTTACAATAATACATATCTATCACTCTTTCACGAAGGGAATATGGTAGGTATCATAAGCATTCGATATGGTTCCGCTGTAACTTCGTTTCTTAACCGTTAGTTGGTGAGGTCCCGCGGGTATGGATTCTACCGAAAGGTAAGTAAGTAAGCCTGGCTGATCATTAGCGTTTCGCCGATAAAAGTAGAATACCGAGGGCTGATACAGTGAATCATCCAGATAGATTTCGTATAAACCAGCCAGACAGTTCAGGGCCGCCGTCATGTTCTCTTCACGATGAGCTTCAGAAACTTCTTGGGTAGTATCGGAGGCGGTATTATAGGTAAAATTTATCTGCATGTCGGTGACAAAACCAGGTTCACGAAATACTTTAACCTCAGGACACACCTGGCGTAGTGAGTCGTTATCACCGACTAAATAAGGTAGAAATAATCGTAAGTGGCTATGCTCTACATACTCCGAAGGAATAAGGGGAACTAAAGTTGGTGATGGTTCTTCGTACTGGTCTTCGTAGTATCTTGATAGTATCTGGTAGTTACTTTTTTGAGTAGGATAGAATACCTCTTCACTGTATCCAAAGTTATTGAAAAACAGAAAAATCGACAGATAAGCAATAAGTACGAACGCAATGATTCGCCGGGGAACACTACTGATGAGGGTGTAGTAAATAGGAGTGTAGAGAGAAGCCAAGGTAAGTTTCCTAAAGAAGCGGTATATCGGAAAGTAGAGTTTCTTAATAGGTTTCCAGCTAATGCGCTTTATCAAACCGAAGGTAAGAAAATCGAATAAGAAAACGAGAGCCAGAAAAAAGTAGAAAATGAATATTATGGGTAGAACGACATTCAATACCTGAAATGACCAGTGTGTAACTGGTACGTCGGCAAACCAGGCATTAGCAGAAACTACGATCAGGATAACCGGAAGTAGCGAGGCAAAAAAGGCAATAATTAAGAAGACCAGAAAGAAAGAAAAGGAGAATACGGTACTAGAAATCTTGTTAAGGATATTGATAGACGATTCTGTGTCTGAAGTCTTACGCTCCAAATATTTTTGGTAAGGCTGCTGGTAAGCAATCCGTTTCCACTGTATGCCAGCAGGAAAAGCACTGGTGAGTCCGACAATACCAACCCAGAACCCCCTCAGAAACAGGTAAATGATAAGATTAACAATCAGGACTCGAGACCCAAAAAGGCCAATGGCAAAAGCGATGGTAAATAGTTGTTGGTAAATACTTATGTTTAAGTTGGACACAAGGATACTACTCTGTTCCAGGATGATTTCTGGAACCGGCAGCAGTAGCACCAACACAAAACCGGAGAGCAACAGCTCCATTTCCCAACTACGATTCCGTAGTTGATCAATAACTTTGGGGGGTGAAGGAGTTGCCATTTGAATAATTTTATGGAAACCTGATTGCTCTCGAAAAATAAGAAAATAATCGTTCTTTGGTGTAGAAATCGTTTCGCCAAACCCAATTTGCCTAGCTATGAGTCAACCTCTCGCTTTCATCTTTGATGCGTATGGCACGCTATTTAATATTAATTCGCTGGACGAACGGCTGACACATTATTTCGGTGATCAGGCAGACCCAATCAGTGCCACTTGGCGCCGAAAGCAACTGGAGTATACCTGGCTGCGGGCATTGATGGATAAGTACGTACCCTTCTCCCAAGTGACGCAAGATGCCCTTACTTACGCTTGCCAATCAGTAGGAGTAAAATCAACCGATGAGATTCACCGCGACCTGCGACAACGATACGAAATACTTCCAGCCTACCCGGAAGTGCTGAAGACGTTGAGGCAATTATCTCATAATTATCGTCTAGCCATTCTATCCAATGCTGACCCCATCTTTCTGGAAAAGGCAGTGCAGCATAACCAATTAGATGATTATTTGGAAGCAGTACTGAGTGCCGATGCACTACGAACTTTTAAAACCAACCCCAAGGTGTACCAATTAGCGGTAGATACGTTACGGTTATCCGCTTCGCAAATTGCATTCGTCACTTCTAATCCCTGGGATGTAGCCGGTGCTAAAGCGTTTGGCCTAACTACAGTTTGGCTAAACCGCGGAACGATCCCGGAAGAACTGGGTTTTCCGGCTGATTATGTGATTACAAACTTTCGGGATTTAGAGGCACTGTGAATGATTGCTACTTTTGGAAAACCTATTCCTTATTGCGATTTTGGTACTAAAAGACTATATTGTTTCACATTTTTTATTTTCTAACCAAACACTACTACTATGCGTATTCTAGGAATTATTTTAACCGTTATTGGGGCTATAGGCACCCTCATTACCGGCATGCAGGCGATGGAAGATTCCGAGAGCTTTTCTCTATTTGGAATGGACATCGCCGTAAGCAGTGCCAATTGGACTCCCCTTATCATTAGTGTGATTGTGCTGATAATCGGAATTGTACTTATGCGAAGCAAAAAGTAGGGTAGTTCAATAATCGCTCTGCTGAGCTTATTTAACCTTATGAGCGGTATGCAGACATCATCATAAACAAATTTTACTTTGCTAAGTGTAGTATTCCACAGAGAAACTGTTCTCCTTATCAATGGAAAATAAGAACTCTGCTCTGCCATGTCGGGCACAGATATATTTTCACCGGCTAGTTTTCCATTTGCGCCACTACACTACTACCGCTTACTGCCTGATAGGCATCAATATTTCCCCAACCGTAGGAGCGGTTGCGACTGGGATATAAGTCCGATGCTTCTTTCAGCTGTTGGTATATTTCGCCACGGCTCATAGAAGGATCGGTAGACCAAGCCAAAGCGGCTACCCCTGCTGCTAAAGCCGTTGCCGCTGAGGAACCTCCTACCGTAGATAGTCCGGTTCCTACTTCAGGAAGTGTCAATGTAGTGCGGTCATTGTTAGAGCGCTGCATGATCATGGTAAAGTCTACACTGCTACCGGTATGGCAAGTATTGCATCGTTGGTACGAGCTACCTTCCCGCACTCCGGTAACCGCTATTGTTTCGCTCATCCGGGCCGGAAATATAACCCCTGCCCAGGTAGTGAAAGTAGTAGAAGTGCCTGCGGCACAGAAAATCATTTTTCCTTTCCCGTAGGCGTAGCGAATGGCATCTTTTACCGTACCGCTGCCAAATAAACTGCCGATCGACATGCTGATAATCCGAACGTCCGAGCGATTGCCCAGCAGTTTTAGCGCATCAGCGACACCCCGCTTTTCGGAACGGCTATCAATGATCACATCGGAAGTACCGCGAACCGCTACCAGATTAGCATTATAAGCTACTCCTACCGCCGTGCCGTTGGTTCCACGAGGGGCCGCAATGATGCCCGCCATGCGCGTACCATGCCCACAACCGTCGTCAGAGCCATCGCCCCGATAGGTGCCAAACTTACTAATCGTCCGATTTTGCGATAGTCCGTCGTTAAATTCACTTCCGAGTTTAGGCTGATCCGGTGAAGTTCCGGTATCAATAAGCCCTACGGCAATGCCTGAGCCGGTGCTACGGTTCCAGGCCTGCGTGATTCCTAGTTGCGGCAAGTTCCAGGAAACTTTTGTATTGGGGTCAATAGATTGATATTCCGAGGCGGACACTGAAGCATTATTGGTGTACGAGCAGCTTAACTTGTTGGCTACACGTTGGTTGGCACTTGGCTTTAACTCTTGCAGATAATAGCTAGCGGGTTCCACGTAGCGCACCAAAGGAGAGGATCGTAAAAAGCGAACCGCTGCTAAAGAAACCGTTTTTATTTCAAAGTACGGCAATATTTCATCTTCGCTCAACAACGCTGATAAATGGTTGGTCTGTTCGCTAACCGATGTGATTAACTGCTCTTTCACTGATTGCCAATCCGGTTCAGCAATATCAATAGCGGATAAATTTAGGGTAGCATCATCTACCTGGGAAGCGGGGCGATAACCAATCATCAGTACCGAATCGCTTTGAACCAACGCACTCCACAAAACTTTATCTGACACCTGGCTCCAGTTAAAGCCATTACTTTGGTGAAGTATCTCTTGAATAGTCTGGTCGATTTCCGCAGTAGCGATTGGTTCAGATTCAGGTACTAAGATGTTAGTAACCGGTTCTTCGGGATGGCAGGCAGCAAGAAAACACACTACCGCCAAAAGCAGAGAGTAGTAAGATTTGAGCATGAGGGTTGTAGTTTTGTATTAGTATAATCGATGAGGGCTTTGTAACCCCGCTCTAAACTACTGAAAACTCAAAATTATTCCACAGTCAAATGATATCCTGATAAAAAAGATAGGTTTCTTATGCTGATTGTTCTGCTTTCTGTTTACTAGACAAAAGCTCTTGTATTTGCCCTTTTATTTTACCAGAAGAAGGCCTGTCAGCTTCGGCATCTACGATGTTACCGGTCTGATCAATCAGTATATAGCGAGGAATACCATTGAGTAAATACAAATTCCAAATTGAATTTCCTTCTAATTCGTTCTGATCTATGATATGTATTCCTCCCAGTTTTTTATCAGCTACCATTTTTTCCCATTTCTCTTTATTTTCATCTCTATCAACGGACACGTACAGAAAGACTACCTCATCATTGCCTTCAAATTCCTGCGTTAATTTTTTAGAATGAGGAAATTCTTCTATGCAGGGTTTACACCAGGTAGCCCAAACATCCACATAAACCACTTTTCCTTGTAGATCGCTGAGTAGAATCTGTTCACCACCGGGAGTAGTTCCAGTAACTTCGGGAGCGGGCTGGCCGGGAGCAATCGCCAACCATTTTTTGTATTTAGCTTCTATTGGCTTGGTGTAGTCCGAAGTGGGGTACTCTTGCTTAAAACTACTGTGAATAGTACCTACTTGCGGAGTGATGCCGTGAGCATTAAGAGATTCTAGGACATTTTTGGCTATCAAAAATTCTTTGATCTTAGCCGGATACTTTTTGCTTCTAATTAACCTATCGGCTATGAGCGGTATGGTACCTATTGAATCAGGATTTTTCTTATTTTCCAAACTATTATAAGCCGGCCAACTAATATATAGGCTACGATACATTTCTAATGCAACCGTATATTCGTAGGCCAGTAGTTTGTTGTGCAGGTAAGACGTATCAAGCGGAACTTCGTAATAAGAATATTTGGATTCTTCTTGTACAATCTCTTCGGGTGGTATACCACTTTCGACTTGAGACGGGTATTGCACTAAATCGTAGTTTTCTTTTTGGTTAACCAGCATTAGTCTGTTTCTGTCTTTTAGCGAAGTTGCAAGTTCCTCCGGCAGTGGTACTGTATCAATATACGCCCGATGAAACTCGTTGTAAACTTCTCTCAAAGAGTCCAGGTAAGTCGTGTGCTCTTCCGGGTTTAGTTGCCACGTGGGTTTACCGTTCCAAAGAGGCGGCCCTTGTTGAATCTGAGATACTAGCGCTAGATAGTTGTTAACTTCCGCACCCGTTCCGGCAAATCGCACTACCTGCTGATCTTCATCAGTACCTACTGAAATTTTCAGATCATTGCCGGGTGTAAGGTATAATTGGTGCCAATTCTCGTCTATCTTAAGATACGCTAGGGTAGATTCAAAAAGTTCAAGAACCAATTCGGTGGTATCCCTATTCACTGTATCTAACTTCACTTCTACCAGTACCGAATCAGCAAATTCGAACGGGTGAATAGTACCAACGTTAATACTGGAGGGCCGACTATCGGAGAATATAATGGTGAGGCGGACTGCATTTTCGGCTTCTTTATGAGTTTCGCAGCTTAGCATTCCGGTAAAGAGGAAGAAAAACAGCAGAACTTTAATGTTGTAGTAGATCATACAGTAATATCTAAAAATAAATATACTGTATCAAGCTGATTTCTATGTAGTTTAAAATTCAAAGCGATTGGTTAAATAATAGGTGATTATTAGGGTTTGAGATAGTAAATAGCCGATAAGTTAAATATTTATCCTATTTTACCTCGTCTCTGAACATTCTATACAAACAATATGTAGTAGAGGGGCAGCAATTTTGCTTTTCTTTATTCCGACATTAGGAATCTTGCCGCAACGAATGGTTTTCTTGACCTCATTTCGTCTGGCTTATCTCTTTTGACGGTATATAAAGAAAGTTTTTATCAAAGTAATATCTATGAACTACCAAACCCGGTTTGTCGATACTGACCGTTCGGCATTCTTCCCTACTCTGCGCAAGCGCGTAAATCAATACTTTAAAGAAAAAGGTATCTCGCATTATGGTAATCGCAAAATGGTAGAGAAAACCATTATTCTCCTGACACTCTATCTAGGCTCCTATGCAGCCGTATTAACTCTGCCGGTAAACGCTTGGTGGCTATTGCCATTTGCCGTTATTATGGGAGTGGCGATGGCGGGTATTGGCATGTCGGTTATGCATGATGCCTTGCACGGCTCCTATTCACGCAGCGCTACCGTTAATCGCTGGGTTGGTTATATTACCTATTTCATTGGGGCTAATCCGATTGTCTGGAAAATACAACACAACGTACTTCACCATACTTATACCAACATCCATGGGTTGGACGATGATATTCGCACCAAGTTGATCATCCGATTATCCAAGCACGCACCACTACAATCAATCCACCGCTACCAGTATATCTACGTGTTTTTCCTGTATGGTTTCAATACCCTGTTTTTCATTATCAGCGACTTGATTAAGCTGTTAAATTACAACCGGGTCGGGATGGTTGAGCGGCAAAAGTCGCGATTCTCTAGTGAATTGTGGAAGTTGATTTTTACCAAGATTCTTTACCTCTTTTTCACCGTAGCACTTCCTATATTAATCACTCCGCTGTTGTGGTGGCAGGTCGTGATTGGATTCTTGGTCATGCACTTCACCGCCGGATATATTCTTACGTTGGTGTTCCAATTGGCGCATATTGTAGAGGAAGTTGAGCAGCCGTTGCTCAATGAGGAAGGCAATATTGAAAACGCCTGGGCCATTCACCAGCTGGAAACAACCGCTAACTTTGCCCGCAACAATCGGTTGCTAAACTGGTACGTAGGCGGCCTTAACTTTCAAGTAGAACACCATTTATTTCCCAATATCTGTCACATACACTACGAAGATATTTCTCCCATTGTAGAAAAAACGGCTAAGGAATTTCAATTGCCCTACCACGAGAAGCGCCGCTTTCGAGATGCCCTGGCTTCTCACGTGAATATGATGAAAAACCTGGGGGAAGTTCCGGCCCACGCCTTTACGATTACGTAAGTATTAAGAAAACCTGGCCGGAATGCTGGAGTAAGAAGTTTCCTTTTGTAATTTTAGTCGCTGTTCACCGATTAAACTAATACTACATTGGAAGACCTGTCTCAACTCTGTATTCATACCATTACTACCAAACCCTGGAGCATTGAAGAAGCCTCCGAACGCTTCGCTAAAGCGGGCGTGCAGGGAATTACCGTCTGGCGTGATGCGCTGGATGGACGCAACATTGCCCAAACGGGCGATCGTCTGCGAAACGATGGCCTCAGTGTCGTTTCATTATGTCGGGGCGGCTTTTTCCCCGCAAGCAGTGCCGAAAAACGGCAAGCAGCCATTGATGATAACAAGCGAGCGATCGACGAAGCAGCCGAACTAGGCGCCCCAATGGTGGTACTAGTATGCGGGGCTGAGCCAACGGAATCTTTAGCTACCTCTCGGGAACAAATCAGAGAGGGGATTGAAGCGACCCTGCCGCATGCCGAAGCCAATCAGGTAAAGTTGACCATTGAGCCGCTGCACCCCATGTACGCGGACACCCGCTCCGCTGTCAATACCCTGGCGCAAGCCAACGATATGGCCGAAATGATTGACTCACCCTGGGTGGGTATTGCCGTAGATGTGTATCACCTGTGGTGGGATGATACGCTACAGTCGGAGATTATGCGCTGCGGGCGCAACGGTAACCTCTCAGCCTTCCACGTCTGCGACTGGCGGGTGCCCACCGAAGATTTCTTGCTGGATCGCGGGCTGATGGGCGAGGGCTGCATCAACGTGCCCCAAATTCGGGAGTGGGTAGAAGAAGCCGGATTTGACGGACTCATTGAGGTAGAAATCTTCTCGAACCGCTACTGGAGTATGGATCAAGCGGAGTTTCTAGATAAAATCATTGAATCCTATCGTAAGCACGTCTGATGCTATGCGTACGTTCACTATTTCGCACCCTTCGCCGCTGGGCGATCTGTTGATTAGCGGGAACGATTCGTTCATCACCGGGGTGCGTTATGCTGATTTACACCCTACGCTGAATGAGGAAGTGCTTAATGCATCCGATGCGCCCCCATTGCTTAGTCGCTGCGCTACCCATCTGGATGAATACTTTGCCGGCTGGCGACGCACCTTCGGCCTTGCCATTCAGCAGGAGGGCACTCTTTTTCAGCAGACGGTGTGGAAGGGGCTATTAAAAATACCATTTGGGGGGACAAACACCTACTCCGAACTGGCGCGGCAGATTGGCAACATTAAAAGCAGCCGAGCAGTAGGTTTAGCTAACGGTAAGAACCAGATTGCGATTATTGTGCCCTGCCACCGGATCATCGGGGCGAGTGGTAACCTGACCGGCTACAATGGTGGACTGTGGCGCAAAAAGTGGCTCCTCGATCACGAAAAGCGCATCGCCCACGGCGTGCTAAGCTTGTTTTAATGTTAGTGAAATAAGACTAGCTCACCTCACCTTTGTTTAAAGACTTTCTAATGGTCGGGAGGAATGATGTACCATTAACACTTCAACTCTATCTTCATCCCTGATCTCATAAACGACTAGGTAGTTTCCTTCTATTAACTCTCGAATATTCTCATCATTCTTCTCAGGTACTATCCTGCCAACTCTAGGCATTTTCTTCAAAATACTGACCTTATTAAAAAGCTTGGACACGATGGATGAGGCATATTTATCTGAATATTGGCTACTGTATTCTGCTATATTAGTCAGATCATCTATGGCTCGCTCTGCCCATATTACTTTAGCCATTTTTCCAGCTTCTTCTTAGCCTCTTTTTCAGTGTAGAATTGTCTTGCCTGTATCTGCTGCTGACCTTCTTCTATCTTTTGCAAAATTAAGAGCCTTTCCATTAACTCATCTACCGAAAATTCTTCCGGCATGTCTTGGATGGTTTCTAATAATTGGGTTTTCGTCATCATTCTTTTTCTTTCAATCTACTGTTTTTTTAAATTTTCTCAAACTCAAAAGGAGGCTATTCATGCCCGGCGGGTCGGTCAATGTTCCGACAAAACTCAGTTCTCCTTTTCATTAATAAATGGTAGGAGACTTTTACAACACTACTATTAGCAGGAGGCGTATTTCATTTTTGTCCTTTGTTAATTATTGATTTCACTTGCCCTTCAGTTTCAAATAATTGTCTCGGTAAATAAATGGCAATTCCTGTTTCTGGTGTTAGTATTAAGCCTTTCTTTGTCTGTCTGATCGATTTTATTCCTGTCCACTTAATTTCTCCATTTGAAAATGGTCCAGTGTGACTCATCACCGTGTCAGTAAAGTTTACTTCAATGATCTGTCCAATTAAGCCACTTTTTACTCTATCACTTATCCATTTGTGTCTTGAGTAGTAAAACTTGGAAAGTTCTAGAAGACCAAGTCCGCTAAACAAGACTGGAAATACCCCTAGGACTTTGCCCGAATCGAGGAAGTGCAATCCTAAGCCGAATAAGAT
>JAULKR010102315.1:0-10469 GCA_032356305.1 Prasiola linearis | reverse complement strand
ATCTGGACTTCAACGAATGGGGCGAGGCGTTCCCCAACCGGCTGCTCGGTGCCTCGACGCTGGACCGGCTGCGTCACGGGGCCTACCAGATGGTGCTGGACGGAGAGAGCTTCCGCTCGCCGAAGACCGCTTCGGACGGGTTCACACCGTCGCCGTTGGCACAGGCGAAACCTCCGGTTGCGAACGACCCCGAATCGGGCGAATAATCACACCCGGATCGAGACGGAATCTGCCGGAAACGGTGGTCTGAATACGCCGATCATGGGTGGCCTGATAGCGGCGATCACTGACAGAGAGAAGACGCAACTCTCCGCGGATGGACTGAATATTGACGAACAAGGGGGGTCATCGAGATGACGCCGGGCATCGTGAGAGGCCTGCTTCCGGAATGGCGTCGCGCGGAAGCTGTACACACTGAATACGCAGTGGCCACGGTCGAGCCTTCTAGTTTTCGCGAACCCCAGGGTGGTCCGCTCAGCGTGCTGCCATGGCTCTGTGACCCGCTGGAGCCTCACAAGTAGCACTCGCCGTAATGACAGAAGGCAAACGTGGGCCAGCGATAGTCAGGCAGGCCTTTACCCCCCCCCTGCCCCGAACGGACGCCTGAGAGGCTGTGAGAGCACCGAGGCATCAACATCCGAGGCGTACAAGGGTGTGCGAAGCCCTTCGGGCGCCAAGTGCTCAAGATGAGCGAGCTCGTCGAGGGCGCCCTGAAGTGCAGCGCGATCGGTGCGCAGTAGCCGATGGCGGGCATCGAAGGTACAGCGTAGGAACTCAAACCGTCCGATCACCAGACGCCCGGTGACCGAGAATGTATCGATAACACTCTGCATTTCATGGGAGAAGAACTCGAAACGGTTCTGGTGTCCAAAGCTCGACTGACGCGCTCGCCACTTGAGGTGAATCCCGTCGCGCGAACGTAACGAGACGCCCCCGTGCTCATCGACGGATCGCCAGGCGATAACCAAGTCGGACATAGCCGCCTCGATCTTGACTGCCAGCGAATCGAGCGCATCGAACTCTCTATACAGAGCACGCTTACCGCGAAACGGTGAGCGTCTAGGGTCACCGAGTCGAGGATGACGGGGTGTCAGCGGGTGCTCGAGATCTGCAGGAAGCTCACCGGGAGAAGCTTTGAACGCTGGGTCGAAGAGATGCCGAAGCGCCTGGAGATGATCGCTCCACTCTCGAAGCGGAGCCTGTTCGCTGCGGAGCATCAATAGCCGAGCGTTCAACACGATGCGCCGGTACTCGAAGCCGAGCATCGCGGAGAGCGCGTCCGGAGACAGATGGGATCGAAACTCAGCAAGCGCAGCCTCGGTGATACCGACCCATTGTGAACGAGCGACCGCAGGAGGCTCTGCTCGCCACTGCCACCTACCCTCACCAAAGGCCAGCAGAACCCCTGAGCACCTTGCGTGCTGAGCCCAGAGTTCAGCCAGCAGGCTCAGCTCCGACTCGGCCTGCTCGATAGCTAGGCCCCGCTCGGCGGCCCGACGTACGAGCGCCCTCTTACCCTTAAAAATTGAGATTTCAGGCCGTGCCTGGATACTCTCCGACCCGGTGCCTGATAGCTGTGACCTAGCCATCGTCAGATGATTCGATGACTTCTTCGGCCGCGGCCTTGATGTTGTCTGAAGGCATGCCGACAGGCATCTCTGTCACAGGCAACTCTACGTACTGGAGCTTCGTCGATCCGGTAATGAAGGCCTCCGGAACCTCCCCGAAACGCTGAACCGCAGCGATCGCGCGAGCGTTGCCTTCCAGGTAGTCCTTTCGGGTGGCTCCAGAGAATCGGTAGGTGAGAATCGTATAGACCGGCTGCATGAATGATGTCCGCATCTTGAGCTTGCCGTTCTGGTCCTTTGTGATCAGCCCAAGGTGGTAGGCCTGGCGTGCGTACATGACCTGGGCATCGAAGTCACCAGCTATCTCCAGCAGAAGCCGTGCATAGGCGTTGCGCGGGGTGGCATCGAAGGATTGGACCTTGAAGTTCGATAGATCAAGACCTCGGTAGTGCACCCCGTGAGACTGGGTACTACGTAGTCGATTCTGGAGTTCTTCGGAGAAACGGCTCAGGTCATGAGTGATGACGCGAAGCTCCCGCTCCAGCTGGTCAAGACATTGGATGGCCCTTGGGTCTGGATCAGCCTCCACCGCCATGCGGGTGATGCGCCCGATCTGGCGCGAGGCAACGCCGTAGCCGGGAATCGCAGACTGCGCCCCCTGCGCCTTGCGTCCTGTCCAAAGACCCTGAGCCGACGCGGTGTACAGCTTGAGGACATGTGTGCTCGCAGGCGATTCATCGTCTTCCTCGTCGTCGCCGTCAAGAAAGTCGGTATCGCCTGATCCGGCGGTCGAACGCTGTATCCGGTCGAGTTGGCCGAACACATCAACAGAGGATGGGGAGGGCGCTGGTATTTCAGGTTTCTTAGTCATCTGGTAGTTCCTCTACTCAACAATCAACGGAAGGGCGCCGGAGGCGTATCAAAATGGGCCGTGTGGAAGGTTGACACCACCTGGTCAACAGTCGCTCACAACCCCAAGAACTTGGCCTGGCGCCAAGGCTGGAAGACCTCGATTCAGCTCAAGCATGCGTTGTTACGAGCAATTCAAATTCTATGTTCAGCAGCCGAACATCTCCCAGAAAATGATATTCACTAGACATGTTTTCTTCCAGGGATACTTAACTTTCGCATTGATTTAGAACATTTTTTCTGATCTTCGGAAGAACACATCAGCTCATCTACAGTAGCTTTGTACGTTTCCTTCCAACTGCAGACCAATGCCCGAGCAGTCTTCAGTTGAGCTGAAACAGCTCCAGTTGCCGAACTAGTGTTCAGCAGACGAACATCTACCCGAATTACGCGGATCAGACGCACTACGAAGTGGGACAGCGCGCGCTGATGTGAATTCTTTGATGACTTGCTTTTGACCCGTTTGGTACCCGCCGAACGGTGCTGTTCAGCAGCTGAACACCCGGGCAGTTGAGGTACCTCCCAGGATCAGAGGGTAGGGCGGAGGTCATGGGTAGCTGTCGCACAATCGTTACGACTCAGGCGCCTTAACAGCACTCCAGTCCCAGCGGGGAAACATGCCAATCACCCACTCGAATCTCTGCCTCTCTTCACCGATGGATGCTCGACGCTCCATGCTACTGACGTGCTCCCACACATGCGTGATCCGCACATCTAGATGCTCCGCAGTTCGAAGCAAATGGTCGATTGGATGAACACGTTCAGGATTGACGCAAGTGGTCCAGTATCGAATCATCCTCTGGATCACACCGTCGTTGACCCGGCTGGGGCGCCCGATGGGCAGATCGGGATTCATGCGGCGCCGAACACCTCGGAACGCGCGAGAATCGAGACCGAGCTCTTCGAACATTCTTCCCGTCGCGCCAGCACGGATCAGATCACGCACTCGACGATCACACTCGGATTCTTGGACTTGAGTGACCAGCAGATAACGTAATGCCGTCACGTCGATCGTCACCGGTGAGCGAACAGCGGCTACGGCACGCGACAGCCTTTTCCGGTCGGACCTGACGAGATGCTCTGCAACCTTCATATCGCTGTCGTCAACCAGACCGACAGCCTTCAGAAGGTCATGATCTTCTTCCACGCAAGCCTGCGCGATCTCGTCAAGTACCGCTCGAAGCAGACGGGCAGGGACGGGGGAAATGATGGAATCGCTGGCACCCATGGTGTGAAGCTAGTCCTGGTCAGTGAGACAAGTACAACGCACACAACGTCGAGAGACGGTCGAGACCGCGGAGCGCTGACGCTGCTTGGCCCGAAGGCGAACGCGCGGCTTCGCCCGCCAGTTGGATACCGGCAATATGAAGTGCCGTTCGATCGACAGCCCGGTAGGTGTGCGAATCGAGGACTTGGCCAGACGAGGCGCTATGAACGTACTGCTCGTATGTCTCCTCGTTGAGCCTACCGGCCGCACGCTCTGCTTCGATCAACCCCCAGAAAGTCATGTGGAGTTGCTGGTGCACGAAGATCGCTTCCACCCGGTCTTCTCTTTCGGCAAGTGACACCGAATCGGGGCTGGACAAGCCAAATCCGAGTGCGTTGTCAGGTGTGAGAAAGAAGACCCCCGTGTCCTCACCGAATCCGTAAGAAGCCGCGAGTGTGCGTGCGAGTTCAGTTGCCTCGGATCGTATTGTGGCCACATCGGTGACCGGCTCTTTCAGAGCCGAGGAGAACGGATCAGCACCAAGGCCATCAGGGTCATGAGCAGCTCGTTCGTCATGATCCGAGTGCGGGGCATCTGAGCCGGACAGATTGGAGGCAGGAGAGCGCTGTGGCTTGGTCTTCTTCTTTAGTCGCGACAGCGACTTGTCCACACCCACCGACACCGGATCTATGCCCAACTCCTCCGCCACTCGATTCCGTAGTGCACCGATCAGCGTTTGAGCCTTCGTGTGAGGTGTATTCAGCGACTCGAGCACCTCGCCCAGAATGTCGCGCATTCGGGAGAAGAGGTCCGTCTGACGCCGCTTGTCCAGCCATGCCTTAATCTCGGATTCCTCTTTCCGAATTCGCTGCACATCCCTATTGCTCAGGCGACCTTCCTTGAGCGATTGATCGAAGTGCGGGAATAGGACGTCAAGTGCGTAGTCGTGGACCGACAGCACGTTGAACTTGAAGTCGAGTCCGATCTCGGTGTAGCGCTGAGCCCGATCGCGTAGAGAGGCGTTGGCGAACTCGGGATCGCTTTCGATGATCATCTCGAACACGTCCCGTTCGTAGCGGGCCAGCTCGTAGAAAGTCATGTCACCGCGCGTGAGATTCTCGGTTCCGTGTGCGAGCATCGTTTGCAGATTGCTCTGGAACGGCACGTAGCTGGCGAGGAATCCCCCGTACTTTTCGGTGTCCCCTGTTTCGGCAAGCAACGCCTCCAACACCCGATATCGTGTCTTGCCGCCGGCCTGAAGGATGTAGTGCGCCTCGCCGGGACGACGAGTGATTACGATGATCTGGTCCAGCCCACGAGCCCGAACGGTCGACATGATGTCGTCGAACTTCTCGTTGTCGACAAGTCGGGGGTTCTTCTCGAACACCTGCACCTGATCGAGTGCCACCCAGAAGGTGGATGCATCCTCACTGGCAGCGCTACCCACGCCAGGCAGAGAAACGTCGGTTACGACGCCCATGTCGGGGCCGACCAGCTCCTTGTCGATTCCGGCGTCGAAGTCGAAATCGGATCGTCCGCTCATGCCAATTCTCCTGCCGATGAGTCAGGGGTCGATGCAGCATCACCCTTCACGCCCCGATCGGTAGATCGGGCCCTGAAGCAATCAGGCCATTGAGAAACGCCTGCCATGACCTCGGGAAGAAGCTCATGGGCCAGCTCCGTCATGGTCTGGGCCGCGCAAGGCATGCGTTGACGCTTGTCACGGGGGGAGGGATCGAACCGGTGGACAGGCAGACGGCCCTTGAGAGACTGGGCGTCGTTGTACACAACGCTTCTCGGGATCTCGGTACGAACCTCGAAGGCAAGTCCCTTCTGAGCCATCTCCTCGATCCGCGCCCGAATACCGCGCACGTATTGCGTATGACTGCTGCTGCTGCGGTTGACCATCACTAACATGACGTGAGGGGCGGGAATCGTGTTGAAGGTGTCCCGAGGGTCGTGCGGTGCAAGTTCGCGAAGGACACGAAAGCTGTTGGTCAGCGCCTCGCGTGTGGCCACGGCATCCGGTGGCACCGGCATCAGGATCTTGTCGGCAGAACGAAGCGCCAACTCCTGAAGATCCCCACGCCCATCACTGCCCTGGCTGTCGATCAGGATCAGGTCGTACCGGCTCCGAAGCTCGTCAACCGCCACACGCAAGGCCTGAAATCGGTTGCCACCCCGCCTGATCCAACTAGCAAGGTGCCGCTCGGGATCATTGCTCAGAACGATGTCGAGCCCTTCGATCTCGGTCGTGCTCACGCAGTCATGAGGCGAGAAGCCCTCGGGGCGTGTGATCAGCTGGAGCAGACCGCCCGAGCCGCGCTTGACGATCGGGTAGAACGCCGATGCCGACTGCTGTGGATCCGCATCGATGATCAGGACGCGGCGTCCTAGGTCGGCGACGAGCGCGCCGAGATTCCCGGCCAATGTGGTCTTGCCGACACCGCCCTTGGTCGAGAACAGGGAGACGACGAGAGCCGCTACCTCGGAGAGCGGACCGGCAGGATCGGGCGAGGCGATCGGTTCTGTAGGGTGGGGCGAGGCGGACAACATGCTGGACTTCCCAAGGAGCGTGGAAGCGCCAACATACATGACGGGTGTCCCAATTCGCCCACCGCTTAGATACGTCGCGCAGAGCCCTAAATCGGGTCGTTCAGCGGGGTATCCAGCGGGTCATAGTCGCCGAGCCGAAGCTCCGCCATTCTGTTGACAGGTGGCGTGTCCTCTGGCGGAAAGAGCGTCCAGGCCGGCACGTACACGATCGACACGAACGAACGTTTCCTGCTCAAGGAGGGTGTTGGTAGCAGAAGCTGGTGCGTCAGCCGCCTGCCCCGCATGATCAGGTATCCCTCCCGAGACAGCGACGCCAGCAGTTTTCTCGACGCGTTACGTCGTTCCGACCTGCGCCCCTTGGGCACACCGAGCATG
This sequence comes from Prasiola linearis, assembly GCA_032356305.1. Classification (NCBI taxonomy): domain Eukaryota; kingdom Viridiplantae; phylum Chlorophyta; class Trebouxiophyceae; order Prasiolales; family Prasiolaceae; genus Prasiola; species Prasiola linearis. The sequence continues at coordinate 3,854 of JAULKR010102315.1, read as the reverse complement.
TCGATGAACTGGTTGGCGACAGCCCCGTGGGTAATGCCCACCCCGTCCGAGAGGATGAACACGTCAGAGGACGTGAGACCGGCACTGTCGAACGTCAAAGTCCCATCCGACAACGAAGCCCTGACCCATGACAGGAAGTAGCGTCCGATCTCCGGACTGCTCGCCGGCAGGGCTACGGTCGTGATCTCGTCGGGATGCCGGCGCACCACCCGATTCACCGTCTCGGCAGCCTCTCGCGGCGAGCTGACTGTGGCCGTACTTGCGTCGATGACTCCATCGCCAAGTTGATCGTCTCCTCGGAAAGACGGCGCGAACGGATCGGTGGAGCCGGCTGTCAGGTCAAGCGCCTGAAGTGGCATCACGGGAGCACCAGGAAAGGTGGATGCGCCAGCGCTGGAATCAGGGCTTTCGCCAATCGAGTCGGTAGGGCCGTCAGAAGCACCTTCCGCGGACGACTCGCCAGTAGACGCCTTACGGCGCTGGTTGGTTACCTGCATCTCGAACAGCGGTTCTGCGACATCCTCAACCGCTGACGTGTCAAGGATCTCGGTAGCCGCCGGCTCCTCGTGCTCGAAGGGCACCTTCTCAGTAGGGTAGGGGGGATCCTTCGACATCAAGGCGTCCCCCTGACCGGCACACGATGCAAGTTCCGCCTGGTCAGGTCGGTCCCCATCGGCATCGGTGGATGCGCTGGACGGCTCGTCACGAGCAGCGTTGTAGGACGCATTGTCCGGGAACACCCGCACCACCCCCGGAAACGCGATCCGTCGATTCGCGAGCACGGCTCGCGAAGCGTCGAACCGGAGCATCGTGAAATTGTGCGCGTACCCTTCGCCCGAGACACGCGTCAACCAGACCGCATCCCCCTTGGGCGTCCGTATCGCGTAGTCGTGATCGCAGAGCATCGCGAACAGGCGCACATCGTAGTCAGGCCCAGGCACATCGGTCGCGCCCAACTGGACCAACCGGTTGCGAGAACGCTCGATGGCACGCTTGCACACGAGCCAGAGCGAGCCGTCCTGATCGACCCATCCGGCAGCTCCGTTCTTGTTGAGCGGTAGCCCCCCCTCGGCAATCTCCGCCCGGATGGCCTGCATCAGCCGCTCTGCTAGGCTCTTTGTCGGCACCCCTGGAAGGCGCTCCCGGGAGACGCCTGGCATGAGATCATTCGCCACAGATGCTCGATCGGCGTGGTGGCAGACCTCCCCGAGAAGACCCCACTCGTAGGGATCAGTGTTGCCGAGATAGGCCGTGAGTTGCGTGAGCAGCGGGATGTTGCAGGTCAGCCGGTCAAGACCTGCCGGCGGTAGGTAGTGGAAAGCCGCCAACGAGGATCGTTGCTGGAACTCGTACCCCGCCGACGGGTTGTCCACGAAGACCAGGCGGTAGGAGGCGGCACCGGACTCCAGAAGCGACCCACCGAGCGGGGAGTATCGCCCGGGTGCGTCGGGCACGATGCGGAAGAGGGTGATGAGCTTGCCGGCATCGTGCAACAGGGCGCCGGCGAACACCCCGTAGGTCCAGTCAACATCCTCGCGCGCGACGCGCTCGGGCTCCGCATCCCGTGGCATCTGATAGCGCCGCCGCTGCATCATCGCCCGCACCACCACATCAAGCGTGTGGATCACGAGTCCGCCAAGTCCACTGTGGTGATCGTTGGCACTGCCTGGCTGGAGCTGGGCAGCTTCGACGAAACGATGTATCGCCGGAATGTAGAGCTGCTCGAACTGTTCTGGCGACAGCGAGGCAAGCTGCTTGATCGTGCTGATCTTGCCCGCGGTACCCGTCAGCCGGATAAGCGCACCGGCATCGAGAACCGGATAGCTTTTCGCACCCGCCAGATCTTTCAGCGAGACGGGCGCCTGCATCGCGCGCCGGCGCAACCGAAAACGGTTCAGGGAAGCGAGCGCCATGGCAGATCAATCGGGAGGAGGGGAGGGGGGGGCGGAAGGCGCCCCTCTATCAGCACCTGTGAGAATCCCGTACACGCGCGCACGCAAGACGTCGAGCGCCTGAATCGGGCTCTCGGAAACGTAGCGGCGCAGGCGCACAGTCGGCGCACGCTCGACGAACTGGTCCAGCGGCTCATGCAACGGGTCCCAGAACTCAGGCCCATCCGGACCGTCTCGTCGGACTCGCTCATACATGACCGGAAACGTGGAGATCGCGCTTGAGAGCAGCAACAGGTGCGCATGCCGGTCAAGACCTGATTCAAGGTCGTGCAGGGTCTTCAGCAGCAATGCACGTGATCGAGACCAGACGGGTGTCTTGGGCACGGGAACATCGAAGAGCGAGGCGGGTATCCGTTCGTCATCGAGGCTGTCGAGACGACGCGCCAGGTCGATGAGTAAGGCTCGAACACCGTCCGGCACGCCAAGGCGCTGACACTCGCGTTCAATCCCATCGTGCATGTCCGTTAGGAGCTGATCGACCATCGGACGACGGTATCAGCATGCGCCGGGACTGACCTGAGAAACGATCCGGAAAGCGTGCCGCCTTTCGTCGCAGCACGGGTGCTGGCCTGCCGCCTTCGAAAGTCACCAGCCGATGTGGTTCGTTTTGCATGACGCTGCATATAAGAATAGGTACCGTCACTTCCAGATCGAAAAGCAAACCGCGTATGTCAGCTCCAACGTCGTCAAGCCTCAGATCTGCCGCGATGGCCATGAGCCTTCTTGCGAGCCTGTGGCTCGCGCCTGTACAAGCAGACGGGACACTCGGCCACGAACAAGCGGCCTACCCGTTGACGGGTACCGGCACGGCGCCCAGCCCGGTACCGCTTCTGACTCGCCGCTCGACGGCTGCGGCGGTCGAACAGGTCGATCCATTGATGGCAACGGTATCGATCGAGTTCGGGCCAGAGATCGCGACCATCGGGGAAGCCGCTCGGATCGTGGTGGAGAGCATCGGGTACGAGCTGTTGACTCAGGGCGACAACACATCACGCCTGCTTCCAGGACTACTCGGCTCGCCGCTTCCGAGCACTCAGCGCTCGATGGATCATCTGCGGGTGAACGAGATACTGCGCGCGCTCGCCGGGGTCGGCCACGTGGCCGTCGTCGATCAGGTTCACCGGCGCGTGACGTTCGACCCGAGGCCGCGGTATCTACCCATCGGACAGGCCTCGTTGCCGGGCGCCAGCGTGGTGACCCTGGTGCCGGTTCAGCAGAGCGGTACCGGTGCGGGTGGTCATGGGGGCAATGCGCAAGTTGGAAGTTTTTCTCGACAGGTGGCCGCCGTTGTCGGTGAAGTGGCTCCCGGCTCGAGCGTTCTGCGAGAGCTTCGAGCAGATAGCGAGAACGCCGGATGGTCAGCTGTGCAAGGGGATGAGGACGATGCAGAGGCTGACGTCTCTGCTCGGCCGGTGAGCTCCGATATCAGCAACAGGGCTTCCGCGCAGGGTTCGGGCAGCGAGAGCGCCGGATGGTCACTCATAGAGACAATGGCGGACCAGCAGCGGTTGAACACCGATGCGGAACGGGTGCTCCGGGGCATCGCTGGTGAACATGAAACCGGCGCGACCGTAGTCCTGGTGAGCGACTGCAGTACCGGTGCCGATGCGGCAAGTGTTGTGCGCGCCCGCTGGCTGATCGGATCGGCGCTGAACCGGCTCGGCGTACCGCGTCAATCGCAAGGTGAAGAGCCTTGCACACTCACCGCACGCGAGTCGGGCGCTGGGACACTGCACGCTCTACGCCTGCGCGCCATGCCGGGAGACACCCGATGATGAGATCAGTTTCAACCATGGTGGTGTTGCTGCTTATCAGTACCGGCTGCGCTAGGGCGTGTCATCAATTGAGCCAGTCGATGGCAGCGACCATGTAGATGGACCCCAGGAAAATCACCGCCGTCTT
>JAULKR010102204.1:0-10470 GCA_032356305.1 Prasiola linearis | reverse complement strand
CATTTCGGACAATGACCGTTCATTCCTGCCTCGCTGTTTGAAACAGCGTAACAGCATCAAATCGTGAAAGCTATACCATTAGCAAAGCCGAAGCACAAGCGCGCTTCCACGCCGCGTCATCCGAAACCTCTCTTCTTCGCTCACACCCAGCGTGTCGCCATCTTTCAGGACCGGCCCGACGCCACAGAGAGCCGCTCCCCCATATCGCTGCAACGGGGACGCCCGCCGGCATGGGGCTGGCCCCAATGAGGCGCAGTTCGCATAAGTACGGCTTTGTCTCCACTTGTGTCTCATACGGTCGATTCTGGCGTCGTCAAAAACCTACGGATTTCGATGGTTCAATCCGCCCTGTGTGAAGAGGAAGTTAATTTGCCTCGGTCTTGTGTAGGGTTTGCTGAAACATGCCTTACATCATGAAAGAGTCAGCCTTCGATCACCAGATCGTCGAAGTCGGCGCGCGCGACGTCGCGGATCGTCTGGGCGATACTCTCGTATGTCGCGTTGTTCCCCGCCTCCGCGCGCCACGCCATGCCTATGGAGCGGACGATCGGCGGTCCCGTAAGCGGCCGCACCACGACATCGTTACGCTGGGCGATTTCGGAACGGACATAGAGAGCGGGCATGAAAGTCAGCCCCATTCCCATCCCGACCATCAAACGCAGGGCGTCGAGGCTGGTCCCCTCGTATTGTTGCAGCAGTTGCGCGTTATGTTCCTCGCAGAGCTGACGCACCTGGTCGTGCAGGTGATAGCCACTGCGCAGGGTCAGGACCGGCTCGCCACGCAGGTCTGCGGGGTGGAGCCGCTCCTTCTGCGCCAGCGGATGATCCACCGCCATCGCCACGTAGATCGGCTCGCGGAACAGGCGGCGCATTTCCAGCGCATCGGGAATGTTGAGCGGTAGCTGAGCAAGGATCGCGTCGTGCACGCCCCGGTGCAACTCGTCCTCCAGATCACGGGGTAGCGCCTCGCGAACGTAAAGGCGTAGCGAGGGATGCGCAGAGTGCAGATGCACCACGACATGGGGTAGCAAATAGGGCGCGAGCGTCGGTTTTGCGCCGAGCGAGATGGTGCCCATCGGCTCCGACCGGGCGGCTTCGGTGAAGGCCACGATGCCTTCGACCTCGCCCAAGACGCGCTGTGCCTTGGTCAACACGTCCCTGCCCGGGGGCGTCAGATGCACCCCCCGTCGGCTCCGCTCCACCAATTGCAGGGCCAGTACTTCCTCCAGCAATACGATTTGCGCGCTGAGGGATGGCTGGCTGATACCCAGCCTGAGCGCCGCCTCGCCGAAATGACGGGTATCGGCCAGCACGGCGAAGTAGCGAAGCTGCTTGAGGGTGATTTTCGTCGGGGTGCCATGGAGTTTCATAGCGATAGGATTATCCTATCGAAATTAGAAATTATATCGCTTTTTTTTGAGATATAACTTCCCACATCGTCATCACAGCAACCGATTGGAGGAAGACATGGCCCACCCCGCACCGAAACTGCGCGACCGTCTCAATGTCCTGCTGCGCAAACGCGCGGTTCTGAGCGAGCGCCTCGGCGACGAGTTGAGCCGTCCCGCCCCCGATACGATCCGGATGCGCACGCTCAAGCGTCTGCGAGTGCGGGCCAAGGATCGGGCGGCCATGATCATGCAGCAGATCCGGCTCGCGAGTCATGGTCGCACAGGCGACGCGGCATAGCCGTACCCCTCCCCTTTCCTCGCAATGTTCCTTACAGGAATGGAAACGATGTCTCTCACCACTCTTTCCCGTGCATCGCGCCCTTGCGTACAGCCCTTCATCGACCCTCCACGAAGGACCGTACCCAGTGAGCCGTTGAGCCTGAGCAAGGTTCTGGGCGACCTGGGAGCATGGCTGAAGGAAACCGAGCATCACCACAGAACGATGCGATGGCAGGAAAATCGACGGTACGGTGAGCGGAGAGCGAAGAAAGGCGCGGTACGTCGCTTTCATCGTGCCGCCCCTCGACCTCGAACCCGGCGTGCGGAGTCTGGGCGGTTATGTCGCCCGATCGCGTCGATCGCTCGCTCTTGGGTTCGGGCCTGGATGCCGCGTGGCATCGATGAAAATGCGACTACGAAGCTGATTTCTTGATCATTGAGCAACGGAGAGAACACGACATGACATTGTTTGGTAAGGCCAGCCTCCTTGGAACGGCAATCGGCGTCCTCGCCGTCTTCGTAACGACGACGACCTGAGGGAATTCCGGAACGTCAGATGGACTGCCCGTCGATAATGATCGCACGAATGAGTGTTTCCCAGTGTGCACGAACGGAACTTGGCTGGTTTCTGTCCGTAATTTCAGCCAGCTTCGTGCCTGTGAACGCTTCAACCGCTCTCACGGGCATGAATAGCCTGGTTGAGCACATCTTGGTCAGACCGCTCGACACGGCAAATCAGACCCGCTGTTTTGCGCTTCCCTGCCCCCAAGAGCTACCCGACAGAAACGGTTCGTTGCGCCGGTGACACGAGCGGCCCGGCGTGGTTCTTCGCGAACCGATCTGCCACCGTTGACCATGCGGGCCAAAAGGCCACTCCGTGGCGACTGCGCCATTATCGGCTTCGGGGTGAGATGACCGTTTCGAAACGGTCGATAATGCGTTGATGAACGCTGGATTGGTTACACCATCCGTCTATGTGACCACGTGCCATCCCACCACGCTGGCCCCTGTAGCAGCGGAGAACCCGCAACCGACCATGACGATGGGCGTCGGCACCATCAGCAGCACCATTACCCCTTGCGAGATCGCTCCCGCAAAGACAGCGACGGCGACAGCGGGACGGCGCAGGACTGCACGAACATCGAGCTTGGGCCGAGTGGCGTCCACGACGGTCGGAGCCCGCCCCGGCCCGCGCAGGAATAGCAGCGGCAGGACTCCAATGACGGCGAGACCGATGATGGCGGCATAGGCCCCCGCGAACGGGATCGGGACCACGGCGTCCTGCGTGCGGGCGAATACCTCCGGTCCCACCAGCGCGGCGATCAGACCCGATGTCAACATCAGCGAGATCGCGACGGACTGCCATCTCTCCGGCACCACCTCGGCGGCGGCAAAGCGGAAGAACTGGAAGCAGGCCAGTGCCGCTCCAAGCAGAAAATGCCCCAGAAACAGCAGCGCGAAGTTACTTTGCAACATGGCGACGACCCCTGCCACTCCGCCTGCCGCCGCACAGACGGCGCCTATAACGAAACCGGGTTGCCGTCCGTAGCGCCCCATGAACAACGAAAACGGAGCAGCCGCTACCAGCCCGGCCAGTGTCGAGACGGAGGTCGGCAATGTTGCGAGGCCCGCAGTAGGCGCCAGCATCAGACCGGCCAGCCCTCCGAGGACGATCATCATCGGCAGGGCAGTTCCGAGGATAGCGTTTGCGCCGAGCATCAGGCCGAAGTTGACGAACTAGCCCGGTGTCGCTCGATCAGTGATCGTCATCAGTTAGCCCCTTCATGCTTCCGGCGGCGCACTACCTTACATTGACTGTCAAGTAGGCCGCTCAGCCGCCACGGCACGGCAAGTTCGCGCGACCATAGCTTGCCCGAGCGTTGCCTTCCATGTGCTCCGTGGCTTCCTAGACTCGGATCCGATCCGTCCGCCCGGTTCGGATGATGGCCCACGCTGTTTCAGCGCGGCGTGCCAAGGTCGCCTCGTCCGGAGGTACAGGCATCGCACCGGTGGCGCGACGGATCTGAAGATCGCCCACGAGAAGCGCGACGTAGCGCTCGGCGATCTCGTCGAGGTTTCGTTCGGTCAGCACGCCCGCCACCCGTGCCCGTTCGAGGGCCGTGCGAAGCATCGGCAGGACGCGATCGCGACCGGAACGGGCAAGCTCGCGGCCCAGTTCTCCCGTTTCGGCGGCATCCGCGGCGGCGGCACGGTTCAGCGCGACGGCGCGATCGCCAGTCAGAACGCGCAACAGCGCCGTGCCGAAAGCGACCATGCGCGCGTCGATATCGCCACCTGCTGCCTCTTCTAGAAGGCGCACGGCCTCGTCTGCATTGCGCCGGATGAGAGCCGCGAACAGGCCGTCCTTGGAACCATACCATCGGTACATGGAGGCGTTCGATGCGTGCGCCCGCTTGGCCACCGCCAGCATGGAGGTTCTCCGGTAGCCTCGCTCCGCCAGCACCTCGTAGGCCGCCTCTTCGATCACCGCACGGCGCACGGCATCACCGCCACCGTCGCCAATCTCACCAGCTTTCGCGTCATCAGTCTTCGCACCCTCCATCGCCAGCAGTCCCCAGTGGTTGACACAATGATACATGCATGTATCACTCTATTGATACACGTATGTACCATGCAGTGGAGATCTTCGATGCGCAACGCTCCTTTTACCCTTTCGATCGTGGCGGCCCTTATCGGCCTCGTGCTCACCGGGGCCATTGCCGGCTTCTTCTACGCATGGGTATGCTCGACCATGTGGGGACTTGATGCCGCCGACCCCCGTGTCGCGGTAGCCGCGATGCAGGCGATGAACGCCTCCGTGCGCAATGCGGTCTTTTTTCCCGCCTTCTTTATCACCCCGGTCGCACTCGGCCTCGCGGCGATGGCCGCAGGCTGGGCCGGACGTCGCGTCGCCGCGCTGGCCTTTGCGACCGCCGCCTTCGTCTATCTCGGGGGAGCGTTCGCCCCGACCGTCCTCGTCAACGTCCCGATGAACGAGGCCCTCGCGTTCGAGGAGGTGGCGAACGATATTGCCGCCGCGCGAGCGGTATGGGAGGCGTACTCCGGTCCGTGGCAAGCCTGGAACCTCGCCCGCACCTTGGCGTCGTTCGTCGCATTACTACTCGTCGGGGTTGGCCTGCTCGCCCTTCCCGATACGCGGTCGCAAGCCATTACGGTGAAAGCGCAATGAACCGGCATCCCTGATCGCTGTTTTCCATACTCAATTGAATGTGGGCCGCGTTTGGTTGATCAGGCGATATCGCGTGCCACGATCATGGGCAGGAACCGGTTCGCGTGAGCGGATCGTTCTTTGCCCACTGGGCAAAACCCCTGTGATCCTGCAGGGGCTACGGGTTCCAGGAATGCTGCATACATTGCACTGCAACAGAGCAGATGATGCTTGCAGATACCGAAGACAGGACCCGACCGATGACCTTCTACACCGCCGCACACGACACCACTTCTTCCCATGCAGCAGGCGGCTTTCTCACCGCCACGATGGATCGCCTCACCCTGATCCTGCGCCGCCGCCAAGCCTATAACAGGACCTGCGCAGAACTGGGCGCGTGCACCGACCGCGACCTGTGCGATCTGGGCATCGCCCGTAGCGATATTCGTCGGCTCGCCCGCGAAGCGGCAAACGAAATCGCCTGATCGCCACATCCACGTAGGTGAAACGCAAGGACGCCTCGCTCGATAGAGCGGGGCTTTTTTGCGTCAATGACCTGTGAGAGCGATATGTCTCAGCGTTGCGATGATCCAGGTCGGCATCGCGGTATCCTCCAGAAAAGATGCCCCGGCTCGTTCGAGCGCGGGGCATTCAAGTCTGTCGATGCAAAGGGAGGAGAATCGCATCGGTTGAGAAGCAGGATGGCCGCTCTTATGTTGCGATGCAACCGTTTCGATACTGCGCTGCCATACAAGCGCCCTTGCCATTTCGGAACATATCGGTCGGCAACCGGCGGTCGCCGTAAATACGCTCAGGACGGCAGGCGATTTGCGAGAGCCGAAAGTAGCGCGTTCGGTTCGGTCGGTTTGGTGAAGACGGGAACGTCTGCCGCCGAAATACCGTCCGGCAGGCTTGTACCCGTATTGACCACGACCGGCACCGCGCCATCGAGGAGGCGTTCGAGGACCGGCGTGACATCCCCGTCGAGCAGGTTCACATCCAGCACGGCCAGATCCGGCTCGGTACCGTCCAGTTCGGCCACGGCATCGGCGACGGTGGCGAACGGGCCGATCACCTCGCCCCCCGCATCCTCGATGGCGGCGGCGATGTCGTAGGCGATCATCACCTCGTCCTCGCAGACCATCACCTTCCGCCCGGTCAGGTCGGGTGCGCCCTCCTCGCCGAATGCGCTGCCTTCGAAAGACGATGCGCTCCCATCCGGCATCGACGCCATATACCATTCGAACGGTACGAAGCGGTACGAACCGAAGGAGGACGTTTGGGAATGGATGCAGGTCATACGGGGACTCGCGTTCGGTTGATCGGGATCGTGTAATGAGGCGGCTTGGCCGTTCAGGATTGTTCGAGGGGCCGACGCTACCGCAGCCGGTGCATCGGTAGCGATAACTCGTGAAGAACACCTTCGGCGCGCCATTCGGTTCGAAGCGACCCCTTCATCTGTCCCTGCACGGTCATATCGATCAGGGTCGAGCCGAACCCTTTTCGGTCGGGAGCCTCCGCGATCGGGGGGCCGTCAGCTTCCGCCCACCGAATGCGAATGGTCTGTCCCATATTGCCAGGTTCGGTCACGGCATCACCGCCAGCGTTTTCCTCCGCGCTCCATTCGACCGACAACTTGCCCGCTGGCACGGACAGAGCGCCGTACTTGGCAGCGTTGGTCGCCAGTTCGTGCAGCACGAGCGCGAGGCTGGAAGCTGCACCGGCATTGAGCAGCACGGGCGGACCGCCGAGCGCGACCGCGTCGGCCCCCCGGGTGTGGGGTTCCAGTATCAAGGCGGCGAGCGTCTGGAGCGTGACATCCGCCGCCGTCATGACCTCCCCCGTGATGGCCGGCTGGATCAGGGTATGGGCACTGGCGAGTGCCTGTATGCGCGAGCGCAGCGCCGTAGCCATCGCCTTGGGGCTGGTACTGGTACGAGCCGTCAACCCGATCATGCCTGATACGACGGCGAACAGATTCTTGACCCGGTGGTTCAGCTCGCGCGTCAGGAGCCGCTCGCGCGTCTCGGCGTTCTTGGACTTCGTCCCTGATCCCGGACATTTCAGTTATTGATCCTACGCGGCATTTTTCCAAGCCATGTTTTGGAATGCCTGTTCGGGTGTGATGTATCCGATGGCTGAATGCCGGCGCTGTCGGTTGTAGAAGACCTCAATATACTCGAAGATAGCGGCCTTCGCCTTGGCGTGTGACTTGAATGTCTGTTGGTGAACGAGTTCCTTTTTCAGGGAAGCAAAGAAGCTCTCCATCGGTGCGTTGTCGAGGCACTCCCCGGTTCGGCTCATGGATTGGATGACCCTGGCCTTGCCGAGAAGGGTTCGGTATTTCTCGCCCGCATACTGGCTGCCACGGTCGGAATGATGCACGAGGCCAGTCGGCGGGTTTCGCCTTCCCAGCGCCATGATCAGGGCGTCACAGCACAACTCGGCCCGCATGTGGTCTTCCATCGCCCAACCGATGATTTCGCGGGTCGCCATATCCTTGATGGCGGCGACATAAAGCCATCCCTCGCCTGTGCCGACATAGGTGATATCCGCGAGCCACACGGTGTCGGGCGTCGTGCAATTGAACTTCTGTTCGAGCAAGTTGGGCGAGGGTTTCAGGGCGTGATTGCTGTCCGTCGTGCGCGGCTTTCGGGGTTTGCGCAAACGCGGTGAGATCTTGTTTTCCCTCATTATTCTCGCCACGCTCCGCTCGGAAACCGTCTCACCCTCGTCTATGAGATCGCGGTGAATGCGCTTTGAGCCGTAGCGCCTTTTGCTGCGCGTGAACGCCCACTTGATCCGGGGCAGGAGCGCCGCATCCTTTTCGCCCCGTGCAGTGTGCCTGCGGCGACGGTCAGGCTCTGAACGGGCAAAGCCGTAGAACCAACTGCGCGCGATCCCCAACACGGCGCAGAGCAGCGTGACGGGGTAAAATGCCTTCTGGGCAGTGATGAAAGCATGCTTCACGGTCATGTCTTCCCCACCCTTGAGGCGAAAAAAGCCGAAGCCTTGTGCAGGATTTCAACTTCGTCTTTCAGCCGTTTGTTATCTCGCCGTAGCTGCGCCAGTTCCGACGCATCGGCCTGCTGGCGGCGCTTGGCTTCTGCCGACCCGAATGCCTCGATCTCAAGCCGCCACGTCTTCAACTGAGAACTCGTCACCCCAAGCTCTTTCGCAACGCCCCCTTGTGTCGCACCGGGATGGCATAACCGCTCAACCGCAGCTGACTTGAACTCATCCGTAAATCGCCGTCTCTCGCGTCTCATTGCTCGCTCCTGTTCCAAACAGGGGTAAATTACCCCACTGTCCGGGATCAGGGACGAAGTTCAGCCCTCTCTTCGTTTTCACGGTCACTATGCTCTCGATAGTGAGAGTAAGCGGTAGATCCGGGGAGGGGATTCTACAGCACCATATTCACTTTTTTGTTCTCAACATTGCATGAGCTATCTCTGTGACAGTAGGCGTAAGGCGTCTCGGCTCAGCCGATCTGGCTCTACGCGCTAAAGCGCGCGGCACACCCGCCCTGTCGGATCACGATCCATGACGCGGGAACATGCTTGAGAAATCCATCAGTCGCTGCCGATCGCGTTTCGGCCTTTCTCAATCATCGCTACAATTTCTTTCCGCTCCATGCGCAGCACACCGGCGTCGTCGAGAGGTTTTTCGGCTTTTTCCAGTGCATCCGCGACCGCATCGAGAATGGCAACGGCGCGGGTGCGTTTGAGACCACCCATCTCAGCTGCACGAAGGGCGTCCATGCGGGTCGGGGCCTTGCCCTCCCCCGCCACGTCCATCGTATGCTCGCCGCCGGGACCATCGGCGCGGGTGAGATCGAACGCAGGAGCAAGCCGCCAGGTGCCATCCGCATCCATCAGGAAGGCGACGTTCTTCGAATGGTCGTCCCGGTTATGGGTGGCAATGTTGAAGGCCATGAGCCGGAATGCCTCTTCCGCCGCCCGCTCGTCTCCGGTGATCCGCCTCGCCGCCTTGATCAGCATGTCGTAACCGACGGAAGGGATGCGCCAGTCCGCTTCCAGAAGCGACGAGAGGGAGAGCATATGCACCCTGTCCTCCCCGTTCCGGTCGAAACGCTGCGTGGCGAACCAGCCCGTCGAAACCGCGGATGGAGCGAGCATGGTGTCGGCCATCCCCAGACCAGCCTTGCGCGCGAGGACAGCATAGGCTGCCTCGATCGCCCCGGCGGCGGCGCCATCACCGGGCGCGGGAAACTTCACGATCCAGGCAGTGCGCCCTTTCCCCGGTTTCCCGTGGAACCGCCCCGCACCATCGCGCCAGACCAATGCTTTCGGTCGCGCCCCACCCGCCGAACCACCCAGTCCTCGCAGACGGTCGAGCGCGGCTCCTTCGGTCTCTTCGCCTTCCAGGATGCGGGCGGCATCCCCGGCGAGTTCGTCGAGCGACAGCCGGGCGGGCGGAGTAGGGACCGAGCGCTCGGGTCGATAGACCAAGGCACCCGCTCCTTCCGCTCCGACGAGGGCCAGGCGGTCGAGCACCGTGAGCGTGGCCGGGTTCCCGCCCTGACGTCGCAACGCCCGGTCGGTCAGAAGCGTCCCCCACGCATCCGGCAGGCTGTCGGCAAACAGGCCCGGCAGACCCCCGAAAGGCTCACGCGGTCCTTCGACTACCCCCTCGCCCCAAGGCATTGCGAGGGGCGACAGGGGCCAATGGCGCGCTTCGACATCCCACTCGAAGAATACCCGTCCGCGCCGTTCCGCCAATCGCCCGACAGGATGATCGTTACCTTCGGCAAGGCGGAGAGAAACCTGCAGCGGCGTACTCATCGACGCGAGGCCCGTTGGCGGACGGGGTGTTCGAAGGCGTCGAGACTTTCCGGGACATCGCGCCGGAACAAGGCATCGAGATCCCCTCCTGCGTTCAATGCGCAGGCGATTCGTGCCAGAGTATCGAGTGTCGTGGTCCCGTCCTTCTCGAAGCGGCGCACACTGGCGACACCCACACCAGCGCGGGTCGCCAGTTCATCCTGTGTCATGTTACGGGACAGGCGCATTTCACGCGCGCGCAGACCGACACCCTGTACGAGTTCAGGCGGTGTGGAAAGTGAAATGCTCATATCCGATATGTTAGCAGATATTATGATGCACAAGCAATCGTAAGTGATAGAGCGTCTCGGCTCTGCCGATCTGGCTCTACGCGCTAAAGCGCGCGGCACACCCGCCCTGCCCTGCCAAGCTGCGCCAATCGGATCGTATCATGAATGCTCCGATCCTTCAGGCTTCGCTATGCAGGCCAAACCGCGCGAGCCGTCCTGTCGGATGACGATCCCTGACGCGGGAACGGACGGTAGGGGTTGTCCCGGCTATCCACGGGCAACGAGAAACGCAGATCATCCATAGATCGAAGAGACGAACTTGCCGGTGGATAGCGGGGGCAAGCCCCGGTTTCATCGCCCTGCCCTGTCCACACTCGACGGACTGGTAGCGCGCCGCAGCATCACCGAATGCAGTTGATGGACCGTAATACTCGAAGGAGCGCCGCTGGCGGCGCACTGCCTGCGGCAGTCATCAAAAGCGTTTCGGGAGGGACACCCTCCCCCGTGGCCGTCAAGGACGATCCAGGCTGAAGAAGCCCGGATCGCCAGTGTGGTCG